>JAHBCN010005817.1:0-52491 GCA_019359885.1 Listronotus oregonensis | reverse complement strand
TCCCCCCATCTTCCTTGGTAATTTTTAAATTTCAAATAGCATTTGTTTTCTTAGCTCATTTTGACTTTGTTGAAATTCTCCTTTTAGGTGTTCTGAATTTTCACCATCTTTTCTTTAAGCTCTTGTTTCATTTCTTCTTGGCTCTTCTTGATGTCTTTTTGAATTTTTTCAATCTGTTGTCTTGTTTCTGCTTGACTTCTCTTCATTTCCTCTTGATTGGTCTTTAATTCTCTTTTTAGATCTTCTCTCATGGATTCTTGGCTGGTCTTCATTTCTTTCTTCAGATCTTCTTGACTGGTCTTCATTTCTTTCTTTATATCTTCTTTCATGGAGTCCTGGCTCGTCTTCATTTCTTTCTTTAGATCTTCTTGGCTGGTCTTCATTTCTTTCTTCAGATCTTCTTGGCTGGTCTTCATTTCTTTCTTCAGGTCTTCTTGACTGGTCTTTATGTCTTCCATCATTTGCTTCATCAGTGCAGTTAATTCTTCCATAGCTGCTGTTTGCTGTCTGGTCCCAACAGGCATTCAAATATTCTTAATCACTTTCGCTTTCTTGTAGGTCCTCGTTCCGATTCTGACACCAAATGTTCCGTGACACCCCGTATAAAAACACGTATCCTGGTTTTACACCTTTTTATTGCAAATCAGGCTCACAAACATTTCTATGGTAACAAAAACTCAACGTAACGTTATTGTGACAACTGTTTAACCTTTAACTATCTGTCAACTTCTTATCTCTGTGAAATGCAAAACTAAACTGGCCCGTGCGGATTTTCCTCGCGCTTTTTATAGTAAAGTGGAAAAGAATGGAAAAGTCTGGAAAAGTCTAGAATTAGCTGGAAGGATTCTTTTACTACAGGATGTAAGAAAGTGTAAAAAGGATGTCTCCAGCGCCCTCAGGATAATCCGCAATGACCGTCGAAAAAGGGAAAACTAAGGTAACCTATTTTAAATAAATTATTAACCTAAATAAAATAATTCTAACCTTTTATATTTCTAATAACTAAACACTAACTAAAGTCTGCAACAAAATATATATATATATATATATATATATATATATATATATATATATATATATATATATATATATATATATATATATATATATATATATATATATATATACTATTATTTATTTGCATCGGTATCTAACTGCGCATGTGCAGAAGCGATACAGGGAACGAGTTACGAAACGTACAACGGAACGGTATCCCCATCCGCTACGTATCTCAAAGATCGCCTATTCTGTGATACATCGCGTACATAAATAACATTAACCCAACTTTCCGCTTATTTTGAAATTTTAGATTAAATTGAATTTCATAAAAAAATTATGTGTCCAATGGAAGTTGCAGCGAAAAAAAAACGTTTATTTTATAGCGCAGACGATGATCTGCATCTAAATGGAGTTTAATTCAATGTCACGTAAAGGAGCTTACTGGTAAAGATTTTTCCGAAAGAAGCTTGAAGGAGAGAGTTACCCTCCTCAAAAAAATTTCACATGTTACTATAAAACTAAAACAACAACTTTTTAGCAGTTTCTAACTATATAAGCACCTATCTCATAAAAAATCATATAAAACATTGATTGTTTGACAACCGAGTTCCTATTTTCGGGACTTTCCACCCTGAAAACGGAGTGGAAATGCCTGAAAATGGAGAGCAGGCATATCAAATAAAATACATGAAACAAGCCCATCCCACAACTCTCCTAATATGCCCCGCCTACTACAAAATTTTAATTCTAAAGCGCTGATTGGCTTACCACCCAAATATAAATACTAAGCTTGATGCGGAATCTATAAAAATGGCACACAACAGCCATTCTTTCTCCAGTTCTCGAGCGGTAAACATCTAGTGAGCCGAACGAATGCGACTGAATGCGACTAATCCGATCTAAAGCCAAAATACGGCTAGTGCCACCTAAAAGTACGGTAGTGCCGGACAACGGACAAAAACGTAACGTAAACGGGAACGCGACCCCCGCGCTGGGCGGCTTTAAGCCGTTCACGGTAAATAAGAGTGAATACAGTGAATACAGTGAAACAAACAAAATGAAAAGGAAATAAGAAAAACAATTTACAGAAATACCAATGAAGAACAGATTTGCAGTCCTGCAAAGCAGAGAAAATGAAGACAATAATATGGAAGAAGACCACACCCAAGAAAATACGCAAGTTACACCACAACAACAGCAATATAAAAGAAACAAGTTACCACCCATAATAGTAACATCGAAAGTAGATTATGTCCGTTTTAAAAAAGAAATCGTAAACATAGCGAAGGGGAAAGAAGTCTATATGAGATTCTCCCCAAAGGACATAAGAATCTACGCTAGCACGGAAGAATTATATGACACGATAAAGGAACAACTTGCTATGAACAACGAGATTGAGTACTATTCCTTCGAACAATAGAGTCAAAAAGATGGTATTCAAAGGACCACCGAACCTAGATACAGGAGAAATCATAAACGA
The DNA here is from genome assembly GCA_019359885.1 of Listronotus oregonensis. NCBI lineage: Eukaryota > Metazoa > Arthropoda > Insecta > Coleoptera > Curculionidae > Listronotus > Listronotus oregonensis. The sequence goes on along the minus strand of JAHBCN010005817.1, from coordinate 50,012 downwards.
CCTAAAGGGAAAAAACGTACCCATAAACGAGTGCATAAAATTGAAAGCAAAAGCAGGAACATCACACTCATACCTGATTACAACGGAAAGGGAGTACAATATAGGCGACATAAAGAAGATCAGGGACATAGACCAGAACATAGTCAAATGGGAACCTTACCATAAAAGGCTAAACTACACACAGTGCCATAGGTGCCAAGACTTTGGCCATGGAGCCAAAAACTGCAGACGCGCAAACTGCGGAGGCGAACATACGGCGAATTATAGCCAATGTGAGAGTCTACTCAGATACCTACAAGGAAAACAGCAACAACAAAGAAACGAAACAAAACCTAGGACCTTCCAATCGAAAACAAGGGAAAACGGAATAAGTTACAGCCAAATAACGACGTGAAACCAAAGTAAAAAGGACTTTCCAGAGCTCAAAAACACAAGGACCTTTGAAAAACCCACAGAAGTAGAGGAAAACATCGAAGACTTCAAGACACTCTTATGGGAAGTCGAAGACCTAAATAGAAAATTTAATATCAAGGACATGATACAACAAATCAGGAATCTAAAAAACAAACTGGCGAAAAGTAATGACGTATTTGGAGTAATCACAGCCCTGCTTGATGGAAAATAAAGCAAAGAATACAATAAAAATAATACTACTGAATATTAACAGTATAACAAACAAAATCCATGAACTGAGGAACTACATCACCAAAGAAAGACCAGACTTTGCGGCCATCACCGAAACCAAATTAATAAAAAGGCTTCCCCCAAATATTCAGGGATACAAATACATATTCAAAAACAGAAACGCGGACCACCCGGGCGGAGGCCTAGCACTATATTATAGAGAAGACATAGAAATAACTGAAGTAAAGACCAACACAACCTTCGAGAGTATAGCGGTGACAACACATAACATCAAAATAGTGACAGTTTACAACAGACCAGCAGCCCTCATAGAACCGGAAGAAATACAGGAACTATTCAGGACGCACGACAAAATAATCGCCGTAGGAGACTACAACGCCAGGCACGCAAATTGGAACAACGAAAGAGAAAATGCCTCCGGAACAAGACTAAACTACATAATAGACAGACTAAATCTTCAAGTGACAGCGCCAGAGGGACCAAGCAGGATCCCACATAACAGGGGGACCAAACCAACTCCACCCTGGATATCGCACTGACGAAAAACTTAATAGTAGAAGCAGAGACCCAATACGAACTCTCCTCCGACCATATACCCGTACACTTTACCATCCACAAGAACGTGCAGTACATAAAAGCAGCAAAATTCGCAAACTACAGAAAAGCAAATTGGGCAGGATATAGGAGTTTCATCAACCAGGAATGGAGAATGGAGAGAGAACTGAACTCAAAACAAAAAATAGACGATACCATAAACGAACTGACAAGGACAATACAAGAAGCAAAAAAGCAATTTATCCCGGAAACCGAAAGATCCCACAGGAACCTGCCAGACGACATTGAGGAACAAATCAAGAGCAGAAACAAAATCCGAAAAGATACACAAACCACTCAAAAACCTACCAGAAAAACCAAAAAACCAAAATCAAAGATACATAAAAAACAGACAAAACCGAAAAGGCAAATCTAATAGGAACAAAGCTAGTAGAAATCAGTAACCAAACCAGGAAGATGCAAGAACAAGGGAACGAGTCGAAGCCAACTACCAAACCATAATAACAGAACAAATAATAACACCACAAGAAGAACTAACAACCCCGAGGGAAGTCAAGAAAACACTAGGAAAGTTCAAACCATTTAAAGCCCCAGGACCTGACAACCTGCTCCCAATAGATCTAAAAAATATACCAAACAAAGCAATAGTCCAATTAAATTACATCTACAATGCCTCCCTGAAAATGCAGTACTTCCCGGACCCTTGGAAAATAGCGAAAATAAGAGCCATCCCAAAACCCAACAAGGAAGCAACTGAAGTTAAAAACCTAAGACCGATAGCCCTCCTAAACATAATGGGAAAAGGATACGAAAAAATGATCCAGAAACGACTGAACAAAGACCTGGAAGAAAACAACAAAACAATCGAAGAACAATTTGCATTCAGAGAACGCAGATCAACACAACTCCAACTTGCAAGAGTGATAGACTACGCAATGGTGAACAATAATATCCACAACACCACCACACTCGTAGTACTAGACCTGGAAAAAGCATATGATACAGTGTGGAGAAAAGCCTTGATTCACAAAATGGACGAACTAAACTGCCCCAAATATCTTACAAGAACAATAGCAAGCGTCCTAAATAACAGAAACATGAAGATACTGATAGAAAACAAAGAGACCAGAACATACCACCAGGAAGAAGGACTCCCCCAAGGCAGCATTCTATCCCCCACACTGTTTAATATATTTATAAACGACGTCCCCAAGAAGAATAAAACGGAAATAGCGCTATACGCAGATGACATAGCAATATACACCAGGTCAACAAAAGAAGAAAATGCGATAAAAAATGTCAAAAACATATAGCACAACTAGAAAATTACCTCAACAAATGGAAACTGAAATCAAACCCACTAAAAACACAACTAATAGTGATGAATAAGAAAACAAAAAGAACACCAAAAAGTATAATGGGACCTCCAAGTAGGAGGAGAAAACATTAGAGAATCAGACAAAATCAACTACCTGGGAATAATAATCGACAGAAAACTACTTTTCAAGGAACACATAAAACAGACTAGGAGCAAAGCAGGAATAGCGGCCGCAGCAATACACCCTTTCACACAGACCAGCAGACTCGAAGAGAAAACTAAAATCAGACTATACAAAACCTACGTCAGACCAGTATTAGACTATGCATACTCAATCTGGAGCTCGGCAGCAACAACCACTAAGAAAAAGATATATACTCTGGAATCGAAAATATACAGAATAATAGCCAGGATCCCGTGGGAAGAACAGACAACCATAGAAGAAATATACCGAAAAATCAAAGAAGAGAAACTGGAACGAAGACATGCAAACACAGCCAGAAAATTCTTCACCATAACAACCAGAAACAACCGACTAACAGAAAGAATTGGAACCCTAAGAAACGACAATCTGCCTTTCCGCAAAATCCACAGGATAATCAATGAAACTATATTGAACATGTAAATTACTAACGACACATCTGCGAATAATCTACCCTATCCAAATCAAGACAGGTAAAGCGAAGCCGAAAATAAGCCTTACAAAGAAAATCAAGAAGAAAGAAAAGAAAAGATAAAGACACACCAAAAACAAGCAAAAACACCCGAATGCAGAGCCGGAGTCGGGAAGAAACCGAAGAAAAGTCCATCAAAAGAAGCTAACAAAACGAAAAGGCAACAGGGTCTATCTATCACCACAGCCACCAGCAGGCAGTGTATGCTAGGCCGGCAATCCGAAAGGATCTTGCCGCTTGGACTCACTTAGCGACTATCTTTCTAGAAGTCAAATTTCCAGGTGTAAAGAAAGCGTTTTAATTAATTATTTTGGGATTTAAGGTTTACGTAAAATTCAGGGGTATTTTTGTAATTTTTGTCAGGGGATTTTTGTTGTTTGTACAAAAAGTTTTCCGGGATTAAGGGTTAATTTTATCATTTATTTTACGGGAAGTTAAATAAGGGTTTTTACTTTAAATTTCGGGTTTTTGTTTGGTACTTGTAATAAGGGGTGAATTTTGTATTTAATTTAAGAGGGTACGTGTGGGAGAAATCCAGGTTAACTGGTTTAGGTTCACTTACTTCATGTGTTCAGTAGAACAAGAACATTTTTCGCATAGCGTGCCCAAATTGATTTCTATTTTTAAATAAGTAGAGTTTGTTTTTCTTTCTTATTTGTTTGGCAATTCGTGGACAGAAGTCGTAAATCTTTCAAGACTTGGAAATTTGATAAATTTAAATCCTTGTTCATTAGTAACTGTTGACAAAAATCTAATTGTTGTTTAATTAAAAGTTGGTATTTATGATTTGATAATATATTTTAATTATTTTTGTAAAATTAAAAAAAAGGTTTTGTAAACTGGTTAAAGTAAAAATGGCGACTGATTTGTATAAAGAGACCGACATGATTATTTCACAATTAAAGAAAAAATTAAAAGTTATATAACAAGCATTTGATCTTTCTGGAAAGGTAATCCCTAAGACCACTCCCCAAAAGTCTTCTTCGGCACGACGGCGACTTCGGAACGCCGTCGCTGCCGATGCAGCAAATTCCCCCGTAGCTACCTTGTGTGTCACAGGGAAGAAAAGCAAGTTACAGAAGCGCCGCAGTCAAAGGCTGGCACGGCGTAGACCGAGGGCTTCTGTAGACTTGCCTCCTTGTGATGCACAAGAGAACAAGCAGTATTTTACAGAAGAAGGCGCCAAAGTGGCCATGGCTAAATTAACACAAACAAATAATAACAATCTGCATTACCCCTTTCAAACGCCTTTGCAACCCCACTTAGACATATTTACCCCACCTTCAGTGGCGTGTAATTTATTAGAAAGCATCCCTCTTCAACCCCTAAACACAATACTTACTTCCAGGGAACGGGTAAACCACCCGAACAGGGAAAACTGTTTCCAAGGGGGTGAAATTCCCGAGGGTGCAGTTTTTCAGGAATACCGGATGCCAGAGGCAAATATCCACTCGACGGTCCAAACAGGGCTAAAGGGGTGCATTTCCCCACCGATAGAGCCCGCGCACGCCCCGCTAGCCAGCGGGTATCACCCTCAAAATTCCACCCAAATGCGGAGATTCTGGGAAAGTTAACCACAGACCCCGTTCCAAAAATAAAGATCCTGCAGGATAAAGTCATACGGGAAGCTGAAGAGCCTGAAAGTGGTGTGGGTTCGGGGACTTTTCGGCAAGTCCGAATGGTGCCGGCGCGCCACAGTATTTTACGGATTTTGAGCTTCCCGATATTATGGCGCAAAATGGACTGAAGACTCTGGAGGAGCGCCGTGCTGAGCGCGACACGCGCGGCGTTCAGAGGCGGTAAAGAGCCATACAAGGTATGTCCATTTGCACGACAAACCCTAAGGGAGAAAATAAGACGCGGGTAGCTATCCGGCCCATGCCGAGTCCGCCAGACTAAGGCCCCTGAGAGCATAAACAAAGAGTCGAATAGAAGTCTTTCCCCGCGGAGATTCCAAGCTTGATGCGGAATCTATAAAAATGATCTTGCCGCTTGGACCCACTAAGCGACTATCTTTCGAGAAGTTAGATTTCCAAGTGAAAAGAAAGCGATTTTTATTTATTTTTTTTGGGGGGAATATAAAGTTTGCGTAAATTCAGGGATAATTCTATAATTTTGTCAGGGGATTTTTTTTGTTACTTGTGGAAAATTTTCCGGGATTGAGGGTTAATTTTTGTCATTATTTTTACGGAAAATTAAATCGGGGTTTTTCTTTAGATTTCGGGATTTTGTTTTTGTATTTGTGATAAGGGGTAGATTTTGGGTTTAATTAAAAAAAGGTACGTGTGGGAGAAATCCAGGTTGACTGGTTTAGGTTCGCCTAATTTGTGTGTTCGGTAGAACAATTAAATTTTCGCAAAGGGAAAAGCGTGCCCAACCAATTTTCTATTTTTAGATAAGTTAAAGTTTGTTTTTCTTATTTTGTTATACGTTGCGATCCGCGGACAAAAGGTCATATAATTTCGAAGCTTGAAAATTTAGCAAAACTAACTCCTGTTTACCTGTAGCTAATAACTAAAATTCAACTTGTTTGTTTTAATTTAAAAATTGTATCTGTGATTTGTTAGTAGTTTTAATTTTAATCACTGTTGTAAAATTAAGAAAATGTTTGGAATTTGAATAAAGTAAACTGGCTTCTAATTTGTACGAAGAAACAGATATCATTTCTCAATTAAAAAGAAAATTAAAGGTTATTGAACAGGCGTTTGATTTATCTGGAAAGATAACCGCTAAGTCCACTCGCCTAAAGTCTGCTTCGGCACTACGGTGACTTCGGAACGTCGTCGCTGCCGATGCAGCAAATTCCCCTGCTACTTCCTTGTGTGTCACAAGGAAGAAAAGCAGGTCACAGAAGCGCGCTGTCAAAGGCTGGCACGGCGTAGGCTGAGAGCTTCTGTAGACTTGCCTCCTTGTGATGCACAAGAAAATAAACAATATTTCACGGAGGCAGGCGCTAAGGTGGCCATGGCTAATTTGCGCCAGACAAACAATAATAATAATTTGCATTTTCCAACACAGTCACATCTACAACCCCTCTCAGAAACGTTTACCCCACCTTCAGTGGTGTGTAACTTACTCGGGAGCATCCCTCCTCAACCTCCATGCACAATTACCACATCTAGGGAGCGAAATAAAGAAAACTGTGTCCAAAGGAGTGAATTTCCCGGGGGTGCAGTTTTTATAGAATATCAGCCAACAGAGGCAAATATCCACGAAGCGGTCGGTGCAGGGCTAAAGGGGGACTATTTCCCGTCGAACGAGCCCGCGCACGCCCCGCTAGCGAGCGGGTATCACCCCTAAAACTTAACCCCAATGGGGAGAATTTGGGGAAACTAACTGAAGGCCCCGTTCCAAAGATTAAAATAATTCAAGACGTAGTTATACGGGAGGCTGATGAGCCTAAAAGTGGTGTGGCGTGGTCCGGGAACTTTTCGGCAAGTCCGAATGGTGTCGGCACGCCACAGTATTTTACGGATTTTGAGCTTCCCGACATTGTGGCTCATAATAGGTTCAAGACATTAGAGGAGCGCCGCCGCGTCGCGTTCAGAGGCGGTAGGGATCCGTGCAAGGTGTGTCCAGTAGCACGTCATACCCTAAGGGAGAAAGCACGACGCGGGCAACTATCCGGCCCCTGCCTAGTCAGCCGGACTAAGGCCCCTGAAATCTCAGAAAAAGAGTCAAACAGAAATCTTTCCCCGCGGAGATTTTAAGCTTAACCAAACTTACATATATACATATGCAATAACATTCAAAGAGCGAACAACATAGAATAAATTATTAAATCTTATATAACTGATGAACGATAAGTATAAATGTAAAATACATGTAAATATTAAAGATGTAAATAATGAATGAACGATACACTATTATAACTTACATACACAAAACCTCTAAAATAAAATCATAACTTTAAGTGTGTGGCTGTGCGGGCACAGATACATGAGCACGCATAACACCCACACTAATGAATAATACAGAGTGAAAGAGATGAATGAATGAAATGAAAATTAATTAAATCGCTTAAACAAGCGCGCTACTTGTATCTTTCACGTCAAGCAGGTTTTTTTGCGGATCTTTTTCCTGTAAAAAATATCAAATAAATCTTTATGAGAAGCTTCACAAAACAAAACTTTTTAAAACCTTTAGTTAATGAGACAGTACAAAAGCTTTTTATGGTCACTACCGGTATTGGTTGAACTTGTACAATACTAACAACTTGAGGTCTACCACCGGGCTCTATCCGCCCCCGCCCAGTGTCTACTGGCCGGCATTCTCTTCCCCAAGACCAGAAAAGGTAAAAGGAAAGGCGCAAAGAATGCATATTTATTTATATGTATTATATGTAGATTTAAGTTAACATGTAATTATATTTTATAATGAATAAAGCTGTATGAAATTGAAAATTGAAAAATTGGACGTTTGACTAGCAGCCCGAAGGTCCGGGTTCGATTCTACCACGAACCCAAAAACTTTTTTATTAAAAATAGCCTTTTTTTCTCGGAAAACTTAAAAAAGATCCAGATACATATGTTTTGATTTTTATTTTGACAACAACGTGAACCGTACATTTTATTGTTACTAAAATAAAAAAAAAATGTGCATAAAAAAAAATTTTAAAAAGAAATATGCCCACAAAATATTGTGCGTTCGCGAATTGTACGTCGGATAGTCGGTGCAAGCAGGATGGAGTAAAATTCGTACCTTTTATAAAACCACAGAAAGAAGTGCTTGGAGTGAATTCATTTATCACGAAGAACAGATTTAACCGTCAAAAAAATAAAAAAAACATACTTATGTTTGTACAAAACATTTTATTCTGATGGTCCAACAATAGAAAATCATAATCCATTATAAGCAAAAGTGTCAAAGGTTTGTTATTGTGTATTTAATGAGGTTGTTTTTAAAATCAGTGTACTTATTAACATCGATGGTAAATAAAAAACTACATTTTTTTTTTAATTATGCAAGAAATATTTAATGTTACAGCTTAATTTATTAACCATTTTATTTTAGATTCCTAAAGATCGTAAAAGACAACAACTATATATTGAAGACCATCCAAGCTCCATAAAATATAAACCTCGAAAGCTCATCTCTGCTACTGATGATGAATAACTGACTAAAATAATTAGTAATAATAAAAATGCTGACAATAACAAAGAATCTCGTATAAAAATTATTTCAAAGTCTGAATTAAAAAATTATTATATTTTTGGGGCTTCAAATAATAAGCTTGTCGTTGAACCACCAAGGCAAATAGATCCAAGATCTGATTCAAGTGTGGTAGTAAAAGTCTGTGATGCTGAAAGTCAGACAGAAGAGGATCCTGAAGTTATACGACTAAAAAAGTGTATTGAATGCCCTGAGAAAAAGTTGGAAAGTGTAGCCTTTGACGTTGATTTATGTCGAAAAGACACTAAGAAATTTAAATATTATACTGGTTTAAAACCAGAAGATTTTGACTGTTTATGGGAATTTCTAGGACTTTCTGCTGCTGAATCATTAAAAAAGTGGCTTACCACAAATTAAAGTTTTACTAAAAAATAAGCTTTTTTAACGTTAGTTCGACTACATTCAGGGCTATTGCTTGCTGAGATGAGCTATCGATTTAATGTAAGCATTGGGTATCTTCCTAAAATTTTTACAACATGGATTTAATTTATGCATCACAAGTTTAAAAAACTAGATATTTTTCCTTCTACTGACACAATAAAAAAAACAATCTTCCTAAAGTGTTTAGAAAGTTTAAGAATATTCGTGTGATAATTGACTGTTTCAAATGGAATATGCAAAAGTCGAAAAGTTTTACCCAACAAGGGAATACTTATTCAAACTACAAATCACACAATACAGTCAAATTTTTGGTAGGAATTATCCCAACTGGAGGATGCTGCTTCCTGTCTGATGGTTTTGAGGGTCGTATTAGTGATAAGGAAATAACAATCAAAAGTGGACTTTTTGACTATATAAAACAAGGAGATTTAATAATGGCAGATCGGGGATTTAATCTAGAAGAATTGTGTAATAAACATAAGTGCTCATTAATAATTTTAACTTTTTTAAAAAAACGTAATCAATTCACTAAAGAAGAGATAAAATCAGCTAGGAAAATAGCTGCCGCTCGAATTCATGTCAAAAGATGTATTGGACGGATGAAGGAGTTTCGTATAATGCTACAAGTAATATCAAAAAATATGCTTCCTATTATTTCTCAAATTACTTTTGTAATTGCCATGCTTGTGAATTTTCAAGAACCATTAGTAGTGTAAATAGTTCTACAAAGATATGAATTTAAACATAATTTATTATTTATTTTACTGCTCCTATAATAATTTGTTATTCAACAAAAATAAAATTTGTGTTAATTTAAATGTATAAGAATAATTTATAACAATAATTTGATAAACAAACATGAAAGCTTCTAGTTATTGATTAGTGTTTAAAGAGTTTAAATACATAGCAATTTAGAAATAAATATCTTTATCAGTCTTTCATTAAATAAAGTGATAAATTTCTTGGCAATCGCATTTCAAAAAATTCACCAGCTAAAATTTTATGTACTTTGAGTAGTTTTTGTGTTAATGCATAAATGAACATTTTATCTCGAGTTATTCTTTCAGTAGCAAAAGTATGAAGCCCAGACCAGATAATAAAATCACAGTACTTTAAATCTAATATTGCAAGCGTCAATTGAATTTGAAAATAATAACAGTGGTTTTGTTTCAATCAAATTTGATCGTCTTTAACAGTATAGCATAAGTTTTTAAAAAAAATTATTTTATGCAGATCAAATACTGAACAGTCTTTCAATACTTGTGGAAATTTAACTTCAATGCATGAAACAATCTTTTCATTTTCAAATATCAAACCATCTGGACTACATACCAGACCCGGGAATAGTTTGATTATGAAAAGACCACACTTTTTAACTATCAAATTATTATTAATTTCAAAATCGATTATAGCATTAGTTTCGTTCTCGCGGCCATACACAATTTGAGGTAAATGTCTTATGTCTTTTTTTTACACCATAACTTGGTATTAATTAAATTTGTCAAATCTGTACTCGTGAAAAAACGTTTACACTCTGACGCTGTTATTCTAAGCTGTCGTTCGTTTAACCACGCAAAACTATTTTGTTCAACATCGTTACTAGCTGTCTAATTTTTAGCTTTAAAATTAACTGTTCGTCAAGACTTAAAGAACTGTCGTATTTTATGTTTAACAAATTATTCCACATGCAATTAGTTTTCTTTTTAGTTTAAATTATTTGAACAAACCTTGACGTGAACTGATTTTTATTACGATTATCATCTAAATATTTTTTTTTCGGAACAAAACTTATGATGGATTTCTTTAGATGTTAGCGTTTGGTAGGGTAGCTAACAGTTAAAATATTACCGGGATTATTACCTAACTTTTAATTTTGATGTACACGTAAAGCATCGTAAACATAGAGTATAGTTTAATCTTCAAGTTTATAAAGTAAAGCAATTATATGAGAGCAGTTTTTTGAAGGAGATGCTGGACACTGACACTGAGCATTTATAATTTTGCTACTACTCTCATCCAAAGCTATACTTATTTTATACGTCACAGTTGCTCGAAAAGAAGATTTAATGTCTGCTCTTAAGTAATACAACAAATTATCCGCATTATCTTCCATATTTAACACAAAGTCACTCAAACAGTATTGTCTTCCTCTTTGCAACGCTTTTGAGTTTCCACAGGTTGGAAACTGCTCATTATCATTTGATAAAGCATCATTTAAATCAAAACTATCAGGACCAGTAGTAATATAATTATACATTATAGAATAGCAAAAAGTACGAGGAATGGCTTGGGAAGAAAATTTTGTCCAGTTTAAAGAAGGAAAAGTGCATGATGTCAAACTTGGTAGAGTTGGATTAAGTAATTTTATGCGTTGCTGTTTATCTTCTAGACATTTACCACCATCGATTCCAATAAACAATTTTTTATCATTACCGTTCTCAATACATTCTTCAATTCTTAAAAATAAAAAAAAACAACATTAAAAAATTCACATAAAGGAGGCAGCTTTCAATAGCCCTATACTAGATGAGGGTAGAAGACTAAGAGTCATGGAAATGTTGGACTTTATCGAGCTGGAGGATGACCCCATAACTGGACTTCAAAAGACCAAGACTGCCCTGATCCCTCCTTCCTTATTAGAGAGGTTCATAGGAAAAGACAAAAGGAAGAGACCCAGTGAGGAGGAACACGATGTGAACCCAAAGAAGAAATCAGGAGGATCCAAACATTGATTTATTTATTTTAAGCTCCCACTAATTGTCTTTGACAAGCTTTATATTATATATCCCTAGATTTAACACTTCTTATTGTAATTATTATTTTATTATCCTGTATGTTTATTAGTAAAAAAATTAAAAATACATTGATATATAGGACTATTTATGAATGAACTAACCTTTCGACCAAGACATCTTTATTACCTGACACGGGTAAACCACGACAGGCAAGCCATCTTTTTAGGTCTCGGACAAGATGATCTATTATTGCAAATTTTAATTTTACCCCAGGTACATTGTCTTCGGTTAATTCCATTTTAATTCACTGCGTTTCCGTCGTTGTCAAAATAGAATTCAGAACATATGTATCTGGATCTTTTTTAGGTTTTCCAAGAAAAATAAGTTATTTTTAATAAAAAAAAGTTTTGGAGTCGTGAAAGAATCGAACCCGGGACCTTCGGACTTTCTCAACTCAACTCAAAATATCGCTTTATTCATAACTTAAAATATTTACAGGAACATTATATTTACAATATAATAAACATATTTAATTTCTCCCAGTTTTCCTTATTCAGGACTCAGGGAGACTGGCAAGTCGAGAGGTGCCGAGGACAGTTGTTGGTCCCCTTTGGTAAATATAATGCTTTTTAATTTAATTATTTGGGACGTTTCCCGGGTGACCTTACAAACGCCTATGTATAAAGTGTGCTTAGATAAGCTTGTAAAAAGTTTTTTTTTTTTTAATTGTTTTAAAGATTTTGTTTTGTATGGCTTTTGTAGAAAAAAGATAGGGAAAAAAACCTACTAGATTTGCATCAGGTACATGTAGCGCGATGCGCTTGAATCCAAGTTTTAGTCAACCTTGGTGTTTTCATTCATTCCGATTCATAATTTTCTTATTATGGTAATCATTCATACATATTTTCCATTCATAGTCTTTCATTCACACTCATTCTTTGAATTTTTTCTAAAATGTAAACATTATTGTTTATTTTTTTATTTTTACATTTCTTATCGTACAGTACCGGGTTTTTGGGGTGAGGTTTAGGGGTATGGGATGGGAGCAAAAGGAAGCAGTCTTCATCCCCGTAGCCTCCAGTATAATGGTTTGTGTTTAATTTCGTGATGTGATCTTAAATTTGTAAGATTTCTTGTGAGAATAGATCCTGCTGTTTGCTTTTTATAAAATTTAATAGCTGTTTCATAGGGTAAAGACTACAGTTGTTGGCAGGCTTACAGTAGTTGGCATGGAATTTTTATATCTTTGAATAAAATGTTTACCTTTAATTTAAGAATCTGTGATTTTGAAGGTTTTTAGCTTACAGTTGGTAGTATGAGGTGCTGGAGTTTTTTATATTATAAAGTTGGTAGAATGTTTTCTATCTCATCGGTTTTGGCGCGCTGTTCCGTGGGGTAAAAATCATTGAGTCTTATACTAATTGGTGTGCTAAAACTGTGCTGAATTATTTTTCCCTGTAGCCTTATTTAGGTAAGTTTTTATATGAAAAACATATATTAGTGGCATTTCCTTGATAATTTCGTTAAATAAATCGGATTTTTTCGATTTTAACCTCAAAATTTTAGAGTGCCAACCACTGTCATCTAAAATATGTCTTACAATAATCGTTGGCAGGGTTCTGCCAACCATTGTATTTACAAGAAAACTGCATTGTTTTAGTGGTTGGCATCATATAAGTTATACCTAAACACGAAGGTTCAGTTAACAATTTAACTACCTAGGTACCTATCTTAATATATCTAAGTAGGTGCCAAATATTTTCAGAGAAATGGATCAAATTCAAAGAGAAGAAAAAATTAATAAAGCCATTCAAGCTGTTAGGGATGGCGTGTCCAAATTAAAGGCGTCGAAAATGTACGGGGTCCCGAGGTCAACAATTCAATTTCGATTGGGAAATAAATTTAAAAAGCCTGGTTTTGGTCCAAGTACTTATCTTACTCGAGAAGAAGAAGACGTTCTGGTTAAGTAAGTACTGGAAGTACTAAGATCTCAATCTGTTCATTATTCATCTCTTTTTTTTAATTTTAGATGGATAATAACATGTCAGAAGAAGGGTTTCCCAAGGCGAATTGAAGATATTCAGTACAGCGGACAAAATATTATTAAAGAAAGTGGCAGAATTACTCCTTTTCCAGATGGTTTGCCAGGTAAAGGATGGTATCGCGCATTTCAAAAAAGACATCCGGAATTGTGCTTGAGAACTACTGAAGCTGTTACTCAAGCGAGTGCCTGCATCAGTGAGAATGATATAAGAAATTGGTTCAAAACAATATTTTGCTGGACAGCAACATAATTTTTAACGGCGACGAAACAAACTTTTTGCTTTGCCCAAAAAATAAAAAGGTTGTTGCTTGCAAAGGAACAAGGAACGTCTATGAGGTCGACCAAGGAATTGCTAAATCTGCCTTAACAGTATTGTTTACATTTTGCGCTAATGGCGACTTAACTCCACCCATGGTCATTTACCCATACAAGAGAAAACCCCCAAAGGAAATTTTAGACACTGTACCAAAACAATGGGGCGTAGGGTACTCTGATAATGGGTGGATGAAATCATCGTTATTTTATGAGTATATTGCAAATGTTTTGAATCCGTATCTTATAAACAAAAAAATTAAAAAACCAATAATACTGTTCGTCGATGGACATAAAACGCATTTAACTCTCCAAATCAACCAGTTATGCTCCTCCTTAAATATTATATTAATTGCTTTATATCCTAATGCTACAAGATTATTGCAGCCTGCAGATGTGGCTGCATTTAAGCCACTGAAATCAGGTTGGCAAAAGGGTATGCTACAATGGAAACGCGATCACCCAATGTTGCAATTTAACACTTTAACTCCCACGTGTATCAAACTGATACACAAAAAGTGCTTCCTCTCAAACTGCGTGTATAAATATTATACACACCCAATATTCAATTTCATGGCACTGTGCTCACCTTATGAACGCATTTAATATGAATTTAAATGGGGAGTCTTGTAGTCTTGGGCTGTGGTTACCATTTTTTTTCTTCAGTTCGAGCAACTATTTAAAATTATTGGCAACATAGCAATAATAGCACGTGGAGTGCAAAGCACGTTTTCTGCGACTGCCGCCTCTTAGTTTCGATGTTAGTTTTTATTCGTTTAGTGCGCGTATACAGTATAATAATAAACATACAGAAGGTGGATTGCAAACAAATATTTTCTTTGGCTGTCGATTGTTGGTTTATTTGTTTGGTTCCCGTATATAGTAAAAGGCCGAACATTTAGAGAAGATTTGGTGTATAATAATTATGTTTCATAAAAGAAAGGCCCCACTTTCAAGGGAAGAACAAGAATATTTATTGGAAAATTTAAGCGATTTGAGTGAAATTGAAGACCCCGTTGACGATTCAGATAATGATCCCTGGTATAAGTCGGAAAGTTCCGAATATTCAAGTAGTTCTGGTGTAGAGCCTAGTGCTCAAAATAAGAAGAAAAAACAATCTCAGGTATGTTAACTAATATATGTCTTTGTATTTTTTCAAAAAACCTACCATTTTTAGGATAACGGAGAACAACATGCAGGTTTGGGTAATGCAGCTACATACTCAAATACCGGTCAAAATATAGTTAGCAATCCCATAAGTGAGGTAAATAAGGCGACATATATGTCTGTGTGTGGAATTTTCTAAAAATTATTTTTTAGGTTAGTTCAGATTCCAATACTGAAGATAATCAAAATATGCAAGGTGGTAATACTAATATAAATATTACTCAGAATGTTATATGGGGTGAAGTTGTAGGTAACTTGAATAATTTTCCACCTCCACAAGATAGCTCAATAAATGTTCACGTTGTAAATCGTCCAGATGACAGCCCATTTTCCTTTTATAAACTATTGCTGATAGACGATTTACTTGATCTTTTGGTAAATGAAACTAATATTTTCGCTGAACAAAAAGTTATTGACGGTATATCAAATGACACAATAAAACATAACTTATTCCTTGCTAATTGGGTTGATACAAATAAAGAAGAGATGTGGTTATTTTTGGGCATAATTATATGGATGGGGCTAAATCCAAAACCACGTCTAAAGGAGTATTGGAGTACAAATTTTATTCACAAATGCTGCATTTACCAACAAACAGGCATGTCACGAAACAGATTTGAGGCACTTTTAGCCCATCTGCATTTTTCAAATAATGAGTTATGTCCTGAAGGAGATCGCCTCTTCAAGTTAGGTGCATTACTGGATCTGTGCAATAAATATTTTCAAGCGGCTTATACTCCTGGAGAGTACGGTTGCATAGACGAAACCATGATTCCTTTTAGGGGTCGGCTCTCGTTTTTGCAATACATACCCGGCAAGCGTCATAAGTATGGCGTAAAAATGTTTAAATTATGCGGACAAGGTGGATATACATTCAATGCAAAAATTTACGCTGGAAAACAACTTAGGCCAACTAATCAGCCAGTTGCCAATCAAGTGGTTATGGAATTAATGCAACCCATGCTCCAAACAGGCAGGACATTAGTTACTGATAATTATTATACCAGTGTCGGTCTAGCACATCAACTTAATGATAATAACATTCATTTAATTGGTACAGTAAGAAAAAATAGAAGGTACAATCCAAAGCCAGTTTTTCAGAAAAAGCTGAAAAAAGGAGAAATGTCAGCTCTTGAAAGTAACACAAAAGTTATAGTTGGAAAATGGGTTGATAAACGTGAAGTCTGCTTCTTAACAACAAAATCCATTCCTAAAATGATTGAAGTAGAAACGAGAAAAGGAACCAAAAAAAAGCCCAGTACAATAGTAGAATACAATTCTGCTAAATCGTACATCGATGTTTCGGATCAAAGGTCGTCTTACAGCAACCCGGTTCGAAGATCAATTAAATGGTATAGAAAGGTAGGAATGGAGCTTCTGATAGGTACTGCAGTTGTAAACGACAAAAAATGGATATAACGACATTCAGAGAAAATCTAGTTGCTACCTTTGTTCAAGAAAACGCACATAAATTGGAAGAGTTTGATAAAAGGGGTCGCTGTGTTGTATGCTATAGTTTTTTTCCAGAGAAATATGGCAGGGCTCATGCAACAAAAAACTCAAAGCAGTGTTCCACAAGATGTGCAGGTTGCCTCGACAAAAAGTTTATGTGCCTAAATTGCTTTTTTAAGTTACACAATGTCACCTTAAAACAATAATTTTACTTTACAATGTAAGACCTAAAGTTTTTTATATGTAATAAATAAAAATAATAAAACTTATTGTGTATCAATTTTAATACACGCAGGCTCTTTATATTGACATCAGCCAATGTCATAACAATAAACCACATGTATCAAATTTGATCACAGAATTCCACACCTTCTGAACTTCGTGTATCAAATGTGATCACGGTCTCAAAATTATCCAAAATTTAAAATAACAACTTAATTCTGAGTAGCCGATATTTAGTAACCTATTTAATGTCGAAATCTGCAAAAAAAATAATTGGGCTGAGAGGTCCATTTCGCAAAAAAGGCCGCTGGGAGTGAAAGTGTTAATAAAGAAAATTTTGCTCCTTTACTTTTTCAGGTCATTGAAAACTATGTTAAAAAAGAAACAATAATTAATGGATTCAAAGCCACTGGACTGTTTCCGTGGGACAGTAACGTAATAGACTTTTCTAAATGTTTAGGCCACGGGGAAGGAAAATGATTGCTAACAACAGAGCAAAGCAATACTGATAAAGTAAATCATATTGATTTCGAAAATAAAAAACACGAACCACTCATAAACTTTCAGACATTTAAAAAATTCCCTTGGTGATGATTTAAGGTCCTCATTTGAAAAAGGGAAAAGAAAGTATTAATAATCCTTTAAAAAAATGTTTATTAAAAATATTGCAAAATCTCTTGACTTAGGTATAGGAAATCTAAAAGATTTGTAGGTATTAAAAAGCCTGAAGCAATGGTCAAACAAAACAGGGGGTTCCATTTGAAATAAGAAAGTTTTAGAGATTTTTAAGTTTCAAAATTTACACCATTTGCTGGACACCTTATAACCTAAACCTATTTTATAAATAAAGTGTACAAATATGAGGTATTAGCTAATGCCTGCACAAGAAGTTTTAATATTCGAAAATAGGAAATGGGAGCCTAAAAATGTTCTATTGCTTTTTTCATAGAAACTTGATATTTCTAAATTTGAAGATTTAACCCTAGGTAGATATAAAAATTTAGAATTAAAGAGCAATCTAACAAAAATATAAATACAGGGTGATCCATTTAAAAAACATAACTTTATATCGGCACGCTTTGTGAGCAACCCTGTATACATCAAAATATTTTAAAATGTGAAGTTTAGGCGGCTATTTACCCACGAAAAAAATTACAAAAGTTTTATGGATAACGAGTAAATGAGCTTGTCAGACTTCTGACTCCCCTGTATTAGGCCAGGAGAAGGAAAATGATTGCTAAAAAGAGCAAACAATCTATAAAGTAAATCATATTGATTTGAAAATCCAGCCCTCTAATTCAACAAAAAAATTCCTTGGTGATGATTTAATTTTTGAAAAAGGAAATGAAAGTATTAATAACCGAAAAACTTTTTTAAAAATTTTTAAATATTTGTAAAAGATACCGAAGATATAAAAACAGTTTATAACAAAAAGGGTTTTTTTCAGAACGTAAATATGCATGCCAGGGGAAACCAATAAAATAATAGCAAATAGTTTGATTTTTCGTTTTGGTTAAGCAATGGGAATTTTTGATTCAGGAGAATAAATAGGACAGAATTTAAAAAAGTTTAAAAACTCAAATGATACACCCTGATGGTATCTCACAATTGAGTCGGTACCGAGGCATCATTTAAGCATCGAAAAATTTTTCAAACTACAAAGCGAAGAATAAAAGCAAAAGAAAACTATGTTATCACTCAAAAATAAAATTTAAAAAAATGCAAGAAAATCAGGAAGAAGAGAAAAAAGAAAAAAATAAATAAAGAAGAAAGAGAAAGACACTGAATAATGACACTAAACAAAAGAAGCAGAAAAACAGAGATAAGGAAAACAAGAAGAGAACTGAAGTAATTGAAGAAAACAATAAATCAATTTGTATTCAACAAAATATTATTATTAAGCCTGCTACACCATTAAAGAAAAAGATGACACATATATATATATATATATATATATATATATATATATATATATATATATATATATATATATATATATATATATATATATATATATATATATATATATATATATATATATATATATATATATATATTTCATTCATAACAGCCTTTGTTTCCTTCACACAAGCTGTTGTCGGTCTTATTTCAGTGTATGAAGTCTGAGAAAGGCACAATGGTGCCAACGACTGTCGTCTTTACCCTATATGAATTCACTAATTTTTGGCATGTCTGTCATATTGTGCTGGTCGTCTATTCACATAGCGCCCTGAGGATGTTACACATCTTAGTATTTTGTTTTGATATCTCTGAAGGCGAGTCGTCTGTGTGTCAGAGATGCTGCACCATACTAGAGACGCGTATGTTAGTATTGGTGTGATCATTTGCTTATAAATGATCAGTTTATTTTGGGGTGCATTGCTGCATATGCTCTATGCAATACATGGTTAATGTTGTTTAAAGGATAGGCGTGCATCTATGATGACACCTAGGTACTTAAGGGTATTTTGAGGTTTTAGGTAGCTATTATTAATTTTAATTGGTACATTAATTTTATTGTTTGTGATCTTTTAAGTTAAAATTAAAGATTCACTCTTATCTTCATTTATATTAATTTTCCATTTTTCATACCAAGGTTTTAAATAGTGGAGGTGGTACTGCATGTGTGTCTCGGCTACGTTTGCAGCGAACGAGTGCGAATATATTAGCGCATCGTCGGCGAAAAGTGCCACCTTAGTTGAGGGATATTTGGGCATGTCAGCTGTATATAAATTATAAAGTTTTGGTGACAATACAGTGCCTTGCGGCACCCCTGCATGTGTTTTTCTCATTGTAGATAGTGTGTTTTCCACTTTCACTTGAAATTTTTGTTACTTATATATATATGAGTGTAGGTGTAACCAAATACATTGGTAATTTATGTATTTTTATAAGCCTATATATTAAGCCATTGTGCCACACCGTGTCAAAGGCTCTCTTAATATCGAGGGCCAATAACCCGGTATTTTGTTTATTATTAATTTTATTTAATGCCTCCTGTAGTACTCTAAAAATTAGCATTGTAGTATTGTGGCTATCTCGGAATCCGAATTGTTCATTTGGGAAGTTAGAGTCAAAATGGTTTTTAAATTTAAAAAGAACAGCTTTCTCTGTGACTTTTGATAGCCCATTTACTAAAGTTATTGGTCTATATGACTCTGGTAATCTGGGATTTTTTCCCGGCTTTAGTAGTGGTACTATGATCGCTTCTTTCCATATTTGTGGAAAGTGTTGCAGGTATATTTTACCATTTATAATATATACAAGCTGTACAAGGGTTTTGGTGGCGATGTTTTTGATAAGGTTGTTGGCAATCCCGCCAGGGCCTGGAGCTTTATTATTGGGAAGTTGTGTTATTATTTTAATAAGATCCTTTGGCCTGACAAAGACTTTAGGTAGGATTGATGGAGGTATAGGGTATTTCTGGTGGATTACGGAATTAACCAGGGTGGTTATTTCGTTGTGTTCGTCACTGCTATTTGGAGTAGTATTATAGATACTCTTCAAATATTCAGCTAGTTGGTTTGCTTTCTGTGCTTCTGTTTTTGGTTCCCCACTACTTATAGTCGGTATCTTGTTAGGGACCATCGGACTGCTGGTCAAACGTGATACATACAGAACCAATGAGGCATCGTACGAGATTTAAAAAATACTTCGTATGCATTTGCAGGTTATTTATAAATCAACTAACCTTCTTACTAAAACATTTTTATTACCTAACACGGGTAACCTACGACAGCCAAGCCATCGATTTGAGTCCCGCAAAAAATGATCTTGTATTTTTATAAATTTTTATTTCGCCGCAGGTACATTATCTTCGCTTAATTCCATTTTAAATTAGTACCTTTTACGTTATTGTCAATGGAGAATTCAAATCATTTGTTCCCCCCACTGGTGCTGCCCCTAGCGGATTTTTTTAAAGTCTTTAGAGGAAAAAGGCTAATTTAAATCCAAAAAGTATTTGTGAATGGTCACTGGCATATTCTGATTGGATAAATATTTAATTTTCTAGAGGGGATAGCAGATTTATTTTAAAATATCGTCGTTGCCGTGGAAAAATCTCCTATGTGCACATTTTCGCGAAAATAAGTTATTATAGCCATATTACAGGAATCTTCCACGCGCACCTTGTAACAAAACCTCGTATGTGCTATTTAAATCTGAAATCTGTTATTTTTAATATTAAAAATCTCTTATGTGCACCGTCTACAATAATGATTGCGATAAAACCTCGTATGTGCTTTATTTAACCGAAATTTTACACATGGGAGATTTTGCTACTACAGCGTCCGCGGTAATACCCGCTATGTGTTGACGTTGGACACATTTAAGGTTGGAGATTCGTACTTTTAGGTTAGTTTGTCAAAATATTATAATAAAACTTTAGCTCTACTGACCCGGAGTTTGTAAAAAGTTGTGTTATTTTGATTAGTTTAGTGATTATATTGGAACTGTAATTATACCTGCGCGACTCAATATTATTAAGGTAAGTGAGAAACATTTTATTTTATCATATTATTTTATGTAATGACTTTGTTTGTAAGCTTTATGGCTTGAGGCTACATGTAACAATATTTTAAATATTTTATTACATTAATAATATTAGTTACCTAAATATTGACATGGTTTTAATAAACCCCTGTAATTAGTATTGTGTTTGAGGTCTAATGCTAAATGTTAAAATGAGATAGGAAATATCACATTTCTATTATGCTTTTATAATAATTGTCACCGTCACTAAAATGTATGTTTGTTTTCACCATTGGTTAATAGTTAAAGATTTTCTTTCAGGGCTTGCGATTTTAAGAATTATTAAAAATTAACAGCTAAAGCTAACATTAACAAAACTTGAAATTATTACACTAATATCGTTTTCAAAAGCTTTGGCCCCTCATATGACACGTTGGTCAAATTAAATAAATATTTTGTCGGAAACTATAAAAATGTCATCACTATTTTTAGGTGAGAATTGTAAAGGAGAGATTTCTGTATATTTGTTCACCATAGAAAATGTTTATCCTTGTTTTGGTTCTTTGGAAATAAAAAGAAATATTAGGACAGACAATTCATTTCAGGGGCCAAAACTTTTGAAAACAATAGCAGTGGATAGAAACTAAGTAGAGTACGTTTTATAAATTTAAAACTTTAAACGTAATAGGCCTACGTCATATAATTCCAATAATAAAAAAAGGTTTCTTTTAGCTCACGTATTGTACCTTACGTTTCATAACAGGAAAAAAAATTACAAAAAATTATTATGGAAACTATTTAAAACTGGCAATAAACTTGGTTGTTATATAAAGCGTTAACTTATAAATTATGATTTTAAAGTTTCAAACTTATAGTATTTTGCATTGTAAACTAATGGAAATTTTGCATTGCAATTAAAAATTAACAAACTCGCTAGTTTAAAATACATTCGACTCTAGCCTTATTAACAAACATTTTTGCACTGACTTTGACTTAAAACGAGTAGCTTTACAATTAGTGAGGTCCGTTTTTGGACAGATCTTAAATAGTAACAACCAATCAGTATTAACAATATGCATGTTTGTTAAAATAGGTTTTTTTGTTCTTGCAGAATATTAGAATGTCTGCTCGAAGCAAAAGGCTTGTCGAAGCTGCATTAAGTAGTCTGGAGACGAAATCAAATAATGAAAAGGATATTATGCAGCCCTGTACAGATATGGGAAATCAAAAAGAATTAATAAATAATAAAGACTTCATTGAAGAACATAGGTGTAGATCTGTACCTAACGAGATTGGTCAGTAAATTATCGCTGACCAAATTTTATCATCGTTGATGTTATCATCTGAAAATACGATGTTACCAAATAATACTCAATTTCTGAAGGTGGTTTTGCACAAAATCATACTTTATTAAGACCTGATACTGCTTTATCAGAAAACAATACACTTAACCAAGGCGAATGGCAGGAATGGGTCGTTAGTACCACTGATGGAATTCTATTCCCAGTTTCTAATACTGAAATGAGGTTAACAAAGGACCAGGGGTTCGAAAAGGAATTTGTTTCTACAAAACAAATGGAGGTTTCAGAAAACGAAGTAGTGGAAATGGTGGTTGAAGAAAATGAAGTAATTGAAATGGAGGTTGCAGAAAATAAAGTAATGAAAATGGACGTCGCAAAAGAATTAGAAATAGTGGAACATGAAGACGAGAAATCGGAAGAAAAAGAAATGCAAGCAGCAAATAATGTGGAGCTAGAAGTTGCAAACGATATATCTGTTTTCACCCAGGAGATTGAAATAGAGAATGGAGGCGAGGTAATTGGTTTGGAAAAACGGAAAGAAGAAGGGACAGAAATTGGTGACCGATACAATAAGCCGTGACAATACATAAGCCTCGCAAAGACCAGTGCGATGTATGTTGCGGGTATAAAGTAAAAACAGTTGCTCTAGATGTATATCAGAACCATATCGTGATGAAAAATGAAGCAAGAGAGGCGAAAAATGCAGCTAAATCTGAAGCTGATGATTCGCACTTAGTCTTGACTAAAGATCTCCAAAGTGTTTTACTCTGCCCCAAGACTGAAGCTTCAAGAATGTTTTATAAGCAAAAACTTCAGCTTCACAATTTTGCAATTTTTGTATTGAATAACAAAGATGTTTCATTATATGTGTGGCATTTGAAAGAAAATCCACAATACATGATGTAAACTCGTTAGAAGATACGCCGCCATTTGATTCATGCCACAGATAAAAATGTGGACGCATGACATTTTATTTTAAAAGTTTTGACTTGCATGGACGAGTTTTCATGATAAAAGATAAATTGCATGCATGTTTATATGTGGGGTTTTTCAAGTTGTTTTTATTGTTTCTAGGTTTATTGGACATTGTGTTACTGGACCAGGCACCAAGAAAAGCTTACGCAAAGCGGAATATCCCGAAATGGAGGTGGATTTACGGAATTGGTTTTTAATTCAAAGGCAGAGGCATGCAGTTATAACCTCAGATATACTATCCGAAAAGGCTAAACAGCTTTATCAAAAACGTTACGGTGATAACAAATTTCTTGCAAGTAGAGGGTGGCTAACAAATTTTAAAAAGCGACATGGCTTGCGTTGTCTAAAAGTGAGTGGCGAAAAACTAAGCAATAACCCAAAGCCGTTGAGCCATTTTTAGTAGAGCTCCAAGATAAGATTAAAGAACTTAATTTATCGCCCCGGCAATTTACAATGCTGATGAATCAGCACTATTTTGGAAAATGTTGCCTGACCGAACGTTGGCACATATTAAAGAAAAATCTGCCCCAGGCCGAAAAATTTGTAAAGAAAGGATAATTTTTTGGCATGTACCAATGGAGATGGTAGCCACAAACTAAACTTGTTAGTTATTGGAAAGGCTAAGAACCCTAGATCATTTAAGAATGTTCAGATTCCACTTGAATACAAGTCAACTAAGAACTCTTGGATGACATCTGCTTTATTTAAACAATGGTTTCACGAATCGTTTGTAAAGCAAGTGAAAACTTTCTAAGAAGTCGAAACCTGGAAGAAACGGCTTTGTTGATTGTTGATAATGCGCCTTCTCATGCAACAAAAGAAGAATTAGTTAGTGAAGATGGAAATATAGTGACAATGTTTTTGCCTCCCAACTGCACAGCATTAATCCAACCAATGGATCAAAATGTTATCCGTTTAACAAAGATGTATTATCGCAAAAGTATTTTGGCTACCATTATTTCTTCAGACGAACAAGACATTACCAAAAGCTTAAAGTCAGTGACTCTTAAAGATGCTATGTTTATTTTAAATGATGCGTGGAGCAAAATTCCTTCAAAGACCATAGAAAATGCTGGCGCAATATTTTATCAAAAACCACCCAAGCTGTTTCATCTGATACAGAGTATGATTCCGACGATTTGATGCCACTAAGTGTATTGAAGGAAAAAATTGGCCAACAAAACTTAACCGATAACATTCAAGATAATATATCTGGCATGCTTAATCAGCTAGGAGGAAAAGAAACTTCGTTTACACATTTGGATGTAGATCAGTGGATTGATGCAGATGAGGAGCTAGTTCCAGACTTAGCAAGTGGTGAGAATTCAGAAGAAGAGGTGGAAATTGTTCCTGAATTTAAAAAATACTGTGAAGCATCAGGATGCAGTTAATAGTTTCAATGTGTGTCTGCAATGGGCGGAAGAAAATGACGTGGAACTGCCAGAACTTGTCACCTTAAGGAGGCTGAGAGAAACAGCAATGATAAAAAATTTAAAAAACCTGTAGGCAGACCAAAATTACACATTTTTTTACTAACCCAAACTAATGGTATTGTCATAAAAAAATTGACCTACTGTATGTGTTATGGCTGCATTTAAGTACATTATGTACATACTTATGTATATGTATGTATATTACCCAATAATTTTCTATTCGTTATAAAGAATGTGTTTCTGTTTTGTTTTAAATAAAGAAAATTTGATAAAACACCATTTCCATGTTTTCAATTTAATATTTATAATAGGTTAGGGCAATATCCTCAATTTTAACATAGTGTTTCGGTAACCCGGGATTTTTTTGCTAATCCGGATCAGCGTTGTTTTTTTTGATCCGGATTATCGAGACCTCACTGTATGTGTATGTTTTACTTTAAATAATAAAGTTTTGTTTCAAAATTACATTTTCTTGTTTTGTTATTGTGTTACGTCGTTAAGAAAAGCAAAAAAATAAAATTATAACACTATAAAATGTCATTAAGTTGTATTATTTTTACAAAAACGTGTTTTCTTTGTCTCCTGAAAATTTTAGGTTTCAACACAGAAGATATTTCCACGGCAGCGACGATATATTTAATTTTTACCTCGCAGTGTGGTAATAACTGGGTAACTATTTCTAGTGAATATATTTTGTAAAATATTTTATTAAATTAGTGTTTTGGTTAGTAATTTAAAAACATATGACATTTTGGCGACCTTGCGATACTAGTGACAGCGGAACTCAGGATTATTATGCTAACTTAGAGTCGACTGAAGCGGAAATTTTAAACAAAGACCTACACGTTCAAACTCAACAAGTTATTAAAAATATTTATTTATGTCTTAAAAGTGAAAATAGTAATTCTTCACAAAACAAAATTGTTAATAGAATTTGTAAACTAACCAAAGTAAGTTGTGCATCTATGTATAGGATGATTAGTGCCGGAGATGTAGTAGACTATTCTATTAAACGGAAAAGAGTTGGACAAAAACTTAATAAACTTGATTCGACAGATAAAGATTTTATTCATCAAGTTGCGTATGGATTGTATTATTAACATAAAGTACCAACCTTAAAAATGATTGGGGATAAGTTGCGAGAATAGCCCTTTTATAACTATAAAGCTTTAAATACGTTGAGAAATGCTTTACTAGATTGCGGTTTTAGTTACAAAAAATTGGACAAACGGATGGTTATTATGGAATTAGCACGTATAGTTGACCACCGACAAGAGTACTTGCGCAAAGTAAAAAAATACCGGGATGCGTCTAGAAACATAATTTATCTTGACGAGACATAGGTTGATACCCACGATGTCGTTCAATATGGGTGGGTAGATAACAGCAAAAAGTGTAGGTTAAGTGCTCCATATTCTAGGGGACAAAGAATTATAATTCTTTATGCTGGAAGTAAAGATGGTTTTATTCCTAATGCGTTGTTGTTTGCCAAAAACATCAAGCAATCATCGGCTGATTATCACGAGGATATGACAGCCGAATTATTGGAGAAATGGGCAGACCAGCAGCTTACCAAATATTCCACCCAATCCAGTAATCGTTATGGACAATGCATCATACCATTCTCGCCAGAAAACACACTGAAGCCTAAAGATTGTGTTTGGACTGTGATAGATAACGAGTACCACGACGGGCCACAAAGTCCTTCTTTTGATTTAATCAGAATAAATACTGCAGGTACGGTACTACTTATGATTATTACTAACTATATTAGTAATCGTTGAAATAAAAATGTCTATTTTTATAAATTGTTGGTCAATTTTTGCCTAATAAAGTATGTTAAACCTTAGATTGAAAACATACATTTTTTTCAATGTGATTCTCAATTTTTTACATTTTATTTCGAATCTACTTCATTCCATTAAAAAAAATAGATACATATTTAATATTCAACTTTAAAAACCGTTGCTAATGAATTGGCAAAAAACTTCCTCGTCAAAAAGTACAGCTACATTTATAAAGCAACTTAAAATTTTATAACTATCAAAACAAAAATTTTTAATCTATAAATTTTATATTTAAAAATACATTAATTTAACGTTTTAATGCAGGGTCAAAAAATTGTTAAATTTAAAGAAAAAATACGCCGACAATTTTTTTTTCTTTTTGATTAGGGCAATTTTTAGAAAATTTGTAGGAAAATTAAAAAATTTGAGCTTATTACGAGTATCAATCTTTTCAAAGAACGGTTGATCAAATTTATAGTTTCTTTAAAGCTTAATTATGTTTGAAAAAATCAAGTCTAATTGGCCAAGAAACAATTTTATGCGTTATTATATTTTTAGATTCTGATGAAAATTCAGACTCGGGGAGTGAAGTTAAAATTGAGATTGATGAAGATATCAGCGATATAGAAAGTGAAAATGAAAATAATAAATAATTCGTAATTTTTTATTTTTGATATTTAATATTTTTATAAATAAAATTTGAATAAATTTATTTAAATCTAAAATAATTATTCATAAATTCCTTTAATACTGACCTGTATATTTATTATATTGTAAAAAAGTGGAAATATTATTAGTTTATTGAATAATTAGGACAAAAGTTGGATATAGAACTCTTCGTAGGAAAATTACATTTCTTCGTCAGACTCCCGTTACGATCCAATATATTTGTCAAAGACGTTTATTACTTAATAAAAAATACCTTTCCACATAAAATATTTCAATGTCTGGCGGTTATGTATATTTTTTTTATTTCGTAGAACCGTCAACTTTAACGGGACAGACTGGAAAATCGGCCCATTTTCATCGTCAGGCAGTATAAGAAGCTGACTTTACTATTTTCAAACAAACGATACTGAAAGAATTAGCTGGTTATCTATAAAATTTCTTATAGTCGTCTTTCCGCCATGTTTGAAGCGTCAGACATTTTGATTGGACCATACTTCATGTCAGAGAAATTTATTTTCACGTGTTACGTGAAATTATTAAACTATTAAAAAGAAAAAACAGTATCTACAACATTTAAACATGTCGTCCAAAACGTCATGTTTTGGAAAAATTAGAGGGAAAACGCCCCAAAACCAAAAAAGTCGCAGAGGAAAACGGTGTCAGGCTCGGTCTGAATAAGTGATACAAGAAGTTTGAAGATGTTATCTATCAAGAAAATTTTTGCCGACGGGCACCCTAACTATTATAGGATGCCTTGGCCATCGTCGCCTACGCCGCATCTTGACATGTGCAAGACGTTTAAACTTCAAATGGCTGCTTTCCGTTAGCAAGAGCAATCTTCGAGAGCATGTTTTGTACTGACTGACCATCGGCATCAAGCCGCACGCCGCGCGGTTCACCTCGCGTGTACCGCCCCACTATGGTCAGTTGCGCGCTCATCTCACCGCTCTCTTAATCTTATCTTAGCTCAGCGCTCCACTATGGGCACAGACTTAGGTCTTCAGGGATGCTTTCGAGCGAAAAAAAGTATATCAACATTAACAGGTGGGAAAGGGCTGAAAATGGCCCCTCAAGGTCCGAAAAATGGGTTCCTGCTTATATCTGCCAAAATATGCGAATTGGAGAATTTTTGGTTAGACAAAAAATGAAAAGATGATTGTAATCTACAAAAAAGGTCCTTATAGTTTTTTTCGAAAAATTGATAATTTTTGAGATAACGGGACCCAAAATTCCAATATTTTGAGAGTATCTCATTAATTTGGTTTGTTATTAACATTTCTTTTTTATAATGAGACCTTAGCAAGTGTTCAATAATTCCACAAAATTTCCTTCACAATCTTTCTTGCGTTTTGATAAAAAATTGTTATGCTCATCCGCATTTTTTAGTAAGAAACTACTACTATAGTTTGTCCAAGCTAACATTTTTGCGTTGGCTTACATAAATCAGGTATTTCAAAAACAAAAATCACTAGACTCAGCGTCAAAACCAGCTTATCCCCCAGTAATATATTAAAGGAGTTTAGATTTTCTTGTTAGATTTTTCTTGTGTTTGGTTGTGTTATTTCATGTTTAAAAGTAATTAGTCAGATTAGAGATTATTGTGCAGTGTTTTTATCTTTTGGTGTAGACTATTTGACATTTTTTTATATTACATAATTTATTTTATTTTGGAGTAAGTTTAAGTTATTTTTATTGGTTTTAAAAAAAAACCACTAGAATAGATATTTTTTAGAGCATGGATCACTGTGATTACTGTATTTTTGATTCGTTAACTTTGCAAACACTAAGTCAAATCAATACAAGTATGGAATAAGATATTATTGCAACTAGCAAATCTTAAAGAATAAAGTAAAGCATGCATGCTTCATTCCTACTATTTAGCTTAGTCCCTTCTCAGTGATATCGCTTGCCCCTGCAGTGGGACCTAAAAAACAGTAATGATGTTGTGTTTTACTTATGTGAGAAACTTGCCCAGTGAAAGATGTTGCTAGTTTTTAGTTTAGCTTGTGAGTTGATATGCTTTGCTATACTGTTTATTTACAATGGGATTTATAAAATTGTTTTAGTCTGCAACTCATCACTTGTACGTGCAAGGGAACAGTACTGCTCAGAAGATGGTACACAATGTATTTAAGTTTTTTAAAGCTCACTTTGTGGGCGATAAAAATGCTGCTCTTCAAGTAAGTATTTTGTTTGTTTTATGTTCTAAAATCCATTATATTTAATTTTTTTGTATGTATGTAATTATGTATGTATTTACGTATATAAAATACAACAGAAATGGGATTAGCAAAAAAATTTATTTAATTTTTTGTTTGTTAAGAAAAATTGTAACCCACTCGTAATTGGTTAATTGTGATTAACTTTTTTTTTCTAAAAATTATATAATTAGGTATGCTGGATTT
This sequence comes from Listronotus oregonensis, assembly GCA_019359885.1. NCBI lineage: Eukaryota > Metazoa > Arthropoda > Insecta > Coleoptera > Curculionidae > Listronotus > Listronotus oregonensis. The sequence goes on along the minus strand of JAHBCN010005817.1, from coordinate 20,295 downwards.
GTCACAATAAGCTTCTTTAGAACTTAATTAAAAAAGAGAATTTAGGTACTTAGGGGCTTTATGTTTGCTAGTGTGCATACCTAAAATAAAATAAAATCATTGTGCTTGTTTTACTGGTCATCATAATAACCAGTGGTATCTGCTTTCTTAACTACCAGCAACCTGGCACAATGATTCTATTTTATATGGAGAACATACTTACTAGACAAGATATAATCTAAAATCTATTAAATATCCTTCTCCACAGAGTTTTAATAGTAGCTCATTGTGACATACCCATCAACACATACAGTGTGAGCCATGTGAATTATACAGAGTTTTCAAAAAGTATGAAAATGTGACCCTACAATATAAAAAATATATAAAGTCATTGTTTTTAGAACAGCAGAATAATAGTACAGGATTAAAAGCTAATTACATTAAAAAGCACAATTTGGCTGTTCTCCATATGCTGCAAATAAGGCTCTCACTGTATATATTATTGTCTAAAACTGAATTATTGCACGGCAAAAATCTTTAAATAAGTTTTTCGTAAAAATATAAATAAATAAGATAAAATATGTACATAATACATAGGTACCTACTATTTATTTTAGATAACGTCTGCTGCAACTGGTGTTAGTCTTGCTAATGTAAAAAAATATAAGGATGGACCTTGTGGAGACATTATAAGTACTCTTAAAAGAAAAAGGACCAAGCCAGCTACTGATGTCAGCAACTCTGTTGCCTACGAAATTCGTCATGAAATATATGACATGTATGTTAAAAGTGAGTAGCTATTTAACTACTGCAACTTATATTTATTTTTAATTTAAATTTTTATTCCTACAGCCTTCAACGAAGAATTCTGGTTGATGCATCTACACAAGGCAACTTCCTAGATGTGAGCTGCAAAGTTTCTTTCTTTCTTTTTAAATTTGTGGAAAGGAACTACTTGAACGGTTTTGCATAAGTATGAAAATGATAAATTTATTTTTAAAACAGGTATAAGGTGAGACAGCTAAGCTTTTGAGTTTGGAATATCAAATTTAATTTTTTTCTTCACCTCATTATGATATTCTTACATATAATATTAGTTATCAACACCAAGTATTTTTTGGAGGGGTGCTGGTCACAGTTTTTAGAGTCCATTTTTCGGTGTATAGTTTTTTTTTGTCAAATAATAATCCATTAGCCGTGGACATACTCTTACACAGACATGTGAGAAGAAACAGCTTCGATAGGTACCTATAGTTACACAATTTGTACTTTTGAACATATATACTGGCAAGCTGATATATTAATGCATTACTTATTTTAAGAACATGCTTAACCGGATCACAGAAAGTTATGGTATCAACAGAATTTTAAAATGTTTCAAAATTTGGTTAAGTTTAGGAAATCGAAATTTTAAATTTGGGTTTAATATTTCAAGCATCTTTTACGTTTTCTAAAATTCTAACAAATGCATCTGTTCTAGGACAAGGCACTTATTTTTTTTTAGGTTTATATTGTCAGTTATAATTTTATACAAGCCCAACCCAAGATTTACTAATGATTTTGAAATAACTTGCATAATTTACCCTTCGTATTAATTTAAAAAGTAATGTATTACTTGTTTTTGAAAACTGGGTAATTGGATTAAAAAAATATGTTTTTGTTATTATTTAAAAAAATAGATAAGGGGCCATCCATAAATTACGTACGGGGGAGGGATGTAGAGGATTGTGACATTGTGTGACAAGGGGTATGGAGGGTCATCAGCTTTGTGACGTCACATGTAAAAATCTAATTTATTAAAACGCAAAACCTAAATGTATATGAAAACTGTAAGAATTGTACCAACTCTTTCTATATGCTTATTATTAATATATGTTTTAATTATTCTATTATGTAAAATCTCAAAATGTGTGACGTCACACTAGGGGGGAAATCTCACAAATGTGACGAGTTGTGGCAGGGACGGAAGGGGGGTGAAAAAATCATGAAATTAGTGTGACATAATTTATGGATGGCCCCTAAGGTAAATGAATTAATACAAAAAACAAAGTAAAATGGCGAATGCGAACAAGAATCTTAAAAATCATATCTACTCCCAAGATGATTGTTTAGGACCGTCAATGTTTGTAGTTCAATATTTTTCTGCAATTAAAAAGCACAATTTAAAATAATAATATTATTCCTGGACAGAATACGAGGCCACACAGTAATTTTATATTGTATGGTTTTTGCTTAGGTTTACCTGTTACATTAGACACTCTTCATACTAGCCTAGTGGAGAAACAGAAATATTTTAACTGTAGGAGCAGCCTTGCTCAGGTTCTAAAAAATTTTGGTTTTTCCTACAAAAAGGATTTAAACAGGATAAGCTTAATGGAAAAACCAAATGTACAACGTATGAGAAGGGATTTTTAAAAAAATATATGGAAAATGAAGATTTGGGAGAAAATAAAAATCTGTGCGTATTTCTCGATGAAACCTGTATTTTCTTGAAAGGCTCTTTTCGCAGGTCTTGATAGGATGTCGATATAAGATCTGTCAGAAAAACATCTGGTGAAGGAGCTCGGTATTTACTTTAGCTAGACTTACTTAAAATGCAAATTAAACTTTAAAAAATTATATTTCGGTGGAAAGGTAAAACATTCCCATCACTAATTATACGCTAGAAAAAAAGTACTTTCCTACACTTAAGGCAAAATTAAAGGGTCCACTTTTACAATCCTCTAATAAAATTTTGTTCTGCCTTATAAATAATCACAGTTTTATAAAAAGCTTCCTCTTGCACATCGACAAGCTGTGGAAGACCTGTTTCTTTTTTATGAATATTTTACGCCTTCTGCTCCGAAGCATTGGATGTCGTAATTCCTTCTTTTGCATATCCTAACTAGAGCAAATTGAAAATTTGCTCAGATGCATCCCTTTATTGTCCACCTCACATTTTTCACCCTTTTCGCACCTTCATCTCTAGAGTTTCGAGACTACGAAATCTAAATATATTTAAGTCCCTTATCAGTAATTTACCTTTGACTTCAATATAGACACTCGTTGTATGTGAACACAAGCACAAGGGATATCTTGAGAAAAAATAAATATATGACAGATTCAGTAGATACCTCAATTAGGGTCTCATTCATATATAGGACATATGATTAAACTTGTAGCTCTTAGACAACATTAAATTACAAAACACACTTGCTGCTTTCTTGTGAAACATTAAAGTATATTCAATTTAATCACTATTAAAATATCTATATTTTCCTTAGATACATTATTCTACATGCTGGTTCCGAAAAAGAATTTGTTGATGGTGCCAGTAGAACTTTTAAATCAAGAACAAAAACAGGAGATTACCATGGCGAGATGAATGCTGAAAATTTTGAGAAGTGGGTTAGAGATGACCTACTACCTAATTTAAAAAGGCCTTCATTAGTCATTTTAGATAATGTCAGCTACCATAGTAGGTTGTTAGAATATTGGCCAAATAGTGGCTGGAAGAAAGAAAATATTGTTAAATGGTTAGAAGAACGTAATTTTCCTTTTGAAACATCGGCGACAAAAAATATTTTGTGGTGCTTGATTCAGCGCCTACCAAAGCCTCCCAAATCTTATGTTGTTAATGCTCTTATTCAGAAGGCTGGTCATTAAGTGCTGCGCTTGCCTCCATATCATTGCGAATTTAATGCTATTAAAATGGTATGAAGTCAAGGAAAACGTGCATATGATAAATTAGTTCTTGGCTCGAAAGATGTCTTAAAGACTTGGGAAATGGCACTTAGCCAAATTAAGCCGGAAAATTGAGCCAACTACGTACGGTATGTAAAACAAATAGTTAAAACCTTTTAGGAGAAAGAAAAACAAATAATTTCTTCAGTGCAGCCCTTAGTTATTGAGGTTGACACTGATGGTGACAATGACGATTCATCAGAGAGTTAATGCTTCACTAGGTTTTTGTAAAGAAAAATTATCCTGTTCTGTTGAAAACTACAACTCTCACTGTACTCATATTTATAGATTATATTAAAAGTAACTCTTTTTAAAACATTCTTAAGTTTCTTATAATTAATATTGAAAATATCCACATGATTTTATCCTACTGTAAATTCAATATAACTGGAGACCGAGCAAACAAATATTTTAGTGTTATACAGGGTGGCCCATTAGTGCGAGGAAGTCCAATATATCTGTTTTTAATAGAAACACGAGAAAATGTTTCATACAAAAGTTATAGGATCCGTAGAGGTTCACATTCTAAAAATATTTGATTGTATACAGGGTGTCCTAAAAAAGCGAGGCAGCATAAAAGTACTATTTTTTAAATAGCAGTACCCAATTTTTTATTCAGGATTGAATTAAGTAGGAAATTCTGCGTATAACACAATATTTTAATTTAATGATTTTTGCGGTGTTGCCATGCTATTTACAATTTACGAAAAAATTTGAAAAAAACAGTAAAACAAAAAAGCCGCCGAAAAAATAACTGATTTAAAAATTATAATATTTTGTCATCTTTCTCTCAACATCACGGATGACAGAATAATTTTGTAAAAGAAAACTGGCTTTAACTTGCACAGGGTGTTTTTTACGGCGGTGCCAATATTGCAGTTTTTAAAGTAACATAACTTTATTTTTTTTTTAAATGGAACACCCTATATTTTAATACTCCATGTTGTTAAGTATTTGATGATTTATAAATTCTTAATTATAAGTTATGTTCCAAAATGGGCCGTTTTGCCACAAATTTCAATTTAATGGAAAATGCACAAATATCGTTGTTTTCTGTTGTTTTTTTTTTTTTTTTGATGGTAGGCCATGAATTTAACAAAAGCGGCTATTATTTCACGTCAAAAGTATTTTTATTACTTTATATATTTTTAATCTGTCATTCTTGCAGTAGTTAAACTGATTCTAGAACTTGTTGATATGGTTTTTATATTGGGCGCAAGTGACAAGAATTGTTTATTAGCTACCAGACTTTACCATGAAGCTTTTTTTAAAAGAAGGCAGCCAAGAAAGGAGGCATTTGAAAAACTGTTAGATCGTTTTGTTCGGACGGGAAAAGTGGATTACGAAAAGACCGATAGAACTAAAACTCGGGATAAAATTCTTTGACTATTTTCCTTAAAGTTACAGAGAATCCGCATATCTCACAACGGACAATTGCAAATGAAACTGATATAACCCGGCAAACAGTTCAGAGAAGTCTAAATGATAACAAAATGCATCCGTACCACATCCAGCTTATGCAGGAGTTAAATGATCAGGATTATGGTGCCAGAGTACTTTTCTGTGAATGGGCCCAACAACAAATTCAACAAGATACACATTTTTTTGATTGTGTTATTCGCCGATGAATCCACTTTTCACAAAAATGGAAATGTAAATCGTCATAATTACACTACTACTCAACAACAAATCCACATTTTATAAGAACTCACAGTCAAACAATGTGGTCGTTAAATGTGTGGGGTGGCATAATTGGAAATTATGTAATTGGTCCTTACTTTTTTGAGGAACGAGTTACCGGTCAAGTTTATTTGCAATTTCTTCAAAATGACTTGCCACGCCTGACCAACGCCTTACCAAACTACGTTAAGGGGAGGATGTGGTATTTACACGACGGGGCTCCAGTCCATCATTCAGCAACAATTCACGAACATCTAAACAATGCTTTCCCCAATAGATGGATAGGAAGAGGTGGGCCATTTCGATGGCCCCCTCTTTCGCCTGATATTACAAAAATGGACTTCTTTTATGGGGTTATGTCAAAGATCATGTCTATAGAATCTCTCCAACCACTAAGGAAGATATGAAGCAACGTATAAGAGAAGTTTTTAGAAATATCAGCAACAATATGCTTAACGAAGTTAATCGATCTTTTGAAGAACGCATTGAGACTTGTTTAATAACGGCGGCCATATCGAACATTTATTATAGTCTTTTTGACGTCTACCTGTTGTTTATAGTCTCTTTTTAACGTTATTTTATTTCGTTATTGTTTTTATGTTTTATGTTCGTTTATGTTATATATATTATGTACTTTGTTGTTGAAAAAAAATAAAATACTAAAGTTTAAAATATTTTTTTAATTATTACATTGTTTTGAATATTTTTCAAAACTTCCTTATACCTATCAACAAGTTCTTCTTTAGAAAAATTCATTTTTTTGAATCAGTTTAACTACTGCAAGAATGACAGATTAAAAATATATAAAGTAACAAAAATACTTTTGACGTGAAACAATAGCCGCTTTTGTTAAATTCAAACAACAGAAAACAACGATATTTGTGCATTTTCCATTAAAATTAAAATATGTGGCAAAATGGCCCATTTTGGAACATAACTTATAATTAAGAATTTATAAATCATAAAATACTTAACAACATGGGGTATTAAAATATAGGGTGTTCCATTTACAAAAATAAAGTTATGTTACTTTAAAAACTGCAATATTGACACCGCCGTAAAAAACACCCTGTGCAACTTAAACCCAGTTTTCTTTAACAAAATTATTCTGTCATCCGTGATGTTGAGAGAAACATGACAAAGTATTATAATTTTTAAATCAGTTATTTTTTCGGCGGCTTTTTTCTTTGGCTGTTTTTTTCAAAATTTTTCGTAAATTGTAAATAGCATGGCAACACCGCAAAAATCATTTAATTAAAATATTGTCTTATCCGCAGAATTTCCTACTTAATTCAATTCTGAATAAAAAATTGGGACCTGCTATTTAAAAAATAGTACTTTTATGCTGCCTCGCTTTTTTGGGACACCCTGTATACAATCAAATATTTTTAGAATGTGTACCTCTACGGATTCTATAACTTTTGTATGAAACATTTTCTCGTATTTCTATTAACAACAGATATATTGGACTTCCTCGCACTAATGGGCCACCCTGTCTATGATGTTGTATTTACACATATATGTTACCGTCACCATTGCATCAACAATGAAACAACAATATTCATGGTACATAATTATTTAGGTAAAATTTAAAAAATAAGACAGCTTCGACTGAAATTTATTCCCTATTTTATGGGGCCCACATTATTAGTATATTAATAAGGTAAATGGTACAAAAATCATTTACAAGTTATCTACTTTTTACTTTTTAGCTTTTCTTTATTAAACCACCATAATGCTTTTGATAAAAAAACTTAATATTAAATGAATATTTCATTTAAACACATTACATCAATGGCCACAGTAGTTGCCAAAAGGCTTGGACTCACAAGCATCCATCAACAGTCCAGCTGCTAAAACACCAAACCTTCCACTTTGTCTGCTCTCCCTTATCTTAAAAGTGTCTAGACTAATATCTGCTCCGTGCGGATTGCATACGTTTTTCTTTCGTCATTGCATTTGCTTTTCTCGTAAAAACCCCTGATGGACACTGCCATTTCTAAATTAAACCACCATAATGCTTTTGCTAAAAAAACTTAATATTAAATGAATATTTCATTTAAACACATTACATCAATGGCCACAGTAGTTGCCAAAAGGCTTGGACTCACAAGCATCCATCAACAGTCCAGCTGCTAAAACACCAAACCTTCCACTTTGTCTGTTCCCTTATCTTAAAAGTGTCTAGACTAATATCTGCTCCGTGCGGATTGCATACGTTTTTCTTTCGTCATTGCATTTGCTTTTCTCGTAAAAACCCCTGATGGACACTGCCATTTCTAAAGCCTAAAACACGACCTTCAACGTTTTTGTTACAATTTATTTTATAAAATATAAGCATCTTATTGTGTTGTTACGTTTTATACCCTACTAAAGGAATTAAATGAATTCTTAAAGTATCACCTAAAAAATATTACCTACCCTTAAGAATGCGGCCAACGTAACATCGCTACTTCAGTTCAAGACCGTCACAACTCGAAAATTTGCAAAAATCGGTTTTTTACACCAAAGTGCTTAGAATTACTTCTAGTTTTCCCAAAAAAATCGTCATTATTAAAATCCCAACCGTTAGCCAGAGATGGCAGTGGTGCTCTGAGGCACAAGTCGGAAAATGTGTAAATGTTCCGTAGAAAACTGTTCTAATTAGTCGACTCCTGTGCGTTCTCAAAGAATGAGCTCGCGCGTGCCGTGCAAGAGAGTCACATATTAAAAAGTGCGTTGATTTTGCTGTGTTTTTGCGTAGAAGAGAGTCTTTCCCGGAATTTAAAGGACATTTAGGTAAGCATTTTCAGAATCCACGTACTAAGTCTATATTGTAACGCTCTTTTTGTTAAAATATAATACATTTTTAGAAGTATTTAGTCTTAAGTAAGTTGTAACTGTTTTTCCGTCAATTATTCTAAAATTTTATTGTCACAAAAAAATTGTGCCTTTCTTTCCCCGAAATTATTAAGTTTTATATTATGTTTTATTATTAAAATTAAATTGTGGCAGTAGGCAGTATTAAATAGAATTTTAAAATGCAAGCGTTAAAAAGTATCTTTTTACATGAGCAAGTCAGTTTACTGGGTTGAACCGTAGGCCAGTTCTAAATATGGAGTAAAGTCCTAAAAAATAGTTTTCTAACAAATTTTCTATAATTATAATAGATTTTTATTAATAGTTTTAAAAGACAAACTGTTGCATTTTAATTAAAGTGCTTGTATGTTGCTTTCCTAATAAGCAGAATTTTTTTCTTTGTAGAATCATGATGGAGAACTCCCGCTCATCTTTGATATTAAAACCTTCTCGGAAGAAAATGGAAATGCATAAAATTGAAGAAGCTGTTTGGACAGTTCAAGGCCCATCAACTGATAAACTAAGATATTATTTAGACGCTGCATCTGATCAAGGTATGAAATATTAAAGTTTGTATCATTTAGGTAAAAAAAATATCTTTCTCAACTTCGCGTTAATTTTCTCATAGATATTACCTATTATACTATAGAGATAAGCGTTTTGTCATCTTCAAAGTTATTTTTTCTTTAGCTGGTGTGTGCCAAAACCAACAAATCCAAGATATAACAGGAAATAATGTATCCAACGCGGATCTAGTACAAATCGACGAAAATTTAGACCCTTTTTCCAATGTTGTCGAAAATAAAGGTAAGTCTACAAGAATAATTCGGGCAAAAATGTAGAAAATAATTTTTTTAGGTTTTTAATCAGATATAATTTTTATAGGTTCTCCACCAGAGAAGATTGTTACTAACATCAAACAAAAGGTGCTGAATTATGATCTAAGACCATCACCAAAAATTGACGAAGCTGTTTGGACAGTTCAGGGCCCATCAACTGGTAAACCAAGATATTATTTAGACGCTGCATCTGATCAAGGTATAAAATATTAAAGTTTTTATCATTTAGGTAATAAAAATAGCTTTCTCAACTTCGCGTTAATTTTCCCATAGATATTACCTATTATACTATAGAGATAAGCGTTTTGTCATCTTCAAAGTTATTTTTTCTTTAGCTGGTGTGTGCCAAAACCAACAAATCCAAGATATAACAGGAAATAATGTATCCAACGCGGATCTAGTACAAATCGACGAAAATTTAGACCCTTTTTCCAATGTTGTCGAAAATAAAGGTAAGTCTACAAGAATAATTCGGGCAAAAATGTAGAAAATAATTTTTTTTTAGGTTTTTAATCAGATATAATTTTTATAGGTTCTCCACCAGAGAAGATTGTTACTAACATCAAACAAAATTTGCTGAATTATGATCTAAGACCATCACCAAAAATTGACGAAGCTGTTTGGACAGTTCAGGGCCCATCAATGGCTAAACCAAGATGTTATTTAGACACTGCATCTGACCAAGGTATAAAATATTAAATTTTACCATTTAGGCAATAAAAATAGCTTCCTCAACTTCGAGTTAATTTTCTCATAGCGCTTTGTCATCTCCAAAGTTATTTTTTTTTAGCTGGTGTGTGCCAGAACCAACAGACCCAAGATATAACAGAAAATAATGAATCCAACGCGGATCTAGTACAAACCGACGCCGACAAGAATGTAATCCCTTGTTCTGATGTTGTCGAAAATGAAGGTAAGTCCACAAGATTAATTCAGGCAAAAATGTAGAAAATATATTATTTTTATAGGTTTTTAATCAGATATAATTTTTATAGGTTCTCCACCAGAGAATAGAGAGATTATGACTAACATCAAACAAAAGGTGCTGAATTATGATCTAAGACCATCACCAAGTGGGCCAAGCAATACATCAAGTAGTAGCTGCAGTAGCGAATCAGAAAGCGAGTCCGATCCCTTTAGTAATAGTACAGATGAAGACCCGAACTACCAAACTCAGGACAGCTCATCTTCGTCTTCTAGTAGCAGTGATGAACGGGATAATCAAGATCCTTTGGTAAAAAAAAGATATTACGCCAATTAAGACCTCTCGTAAAAGAAAACGCAAACCAGCGCTTTGGAAAAAAAACCTTAGGAAGCAGTTAAGAGAGAGCGGGGCTGCAGCTATGAGTCGGTGGCAGTGATAACAAATGGTAATAATTCAAAGGCAAAGGAAGTAAAAAAACGCCCAGAGAAAAAGATTCTACCGCCTTGTCACGAAAAATGTTGCATGAAATGTAAAGAAAAGTTTACTGAAGAAGAGAGGCAAAAAATCTTTCAGGAGTATTGGTCAATGGCCAATTTGCAAAGGCAGCGAGATTATATTGCATCATGTATGATTTCTGTAGGTCCAAAAAACGCACCAAGAAACTCCAGCAGACGATTGAATCGAGCATTTATGTTTGAATATAACAACCAAAAACGACGTGTCTGCAAAACCTATTTTATGGCAACCTTAGCTATTAATAGCTGGATCATCAGAACAGTAATAGGCGTTTTTCATGATTTTTTTTATAAGGTTATTGCAAAGCCACATGAAAATAAAGGCCAAAAATATTTTTCCCGATTTTTTTGGCCTCCGGAAACGCCTTAAAAATCAATTTTAAGTTTGAATTTTGTAGGCCCGTGATGTCACGGCCCTAAATTTTTTATTGGTGGAATTTCTGCTTTTTTGTCAGCTTTTTGTTATTCGATACGCCTGTCATCAAATATCGATATGCGCAACATCTACAAAGTTGGCGTTTCCTGTCAATTGTCATATTGTCAATGTCAACATGTATAACCTGTAACCTCTAATATTTATTAATATTTTCTAATTCGTAAATAGCGTGTGTTCTTTCCAAATATTCCAATTTATTACTATAGTTATTATTATCGCCAAACTTTCCTTGATATGAACCCTTTGTACGAGTAAATTTCCGTTATTTTATTCAAAATGAAAAAAGTGTATTGTTATTATTTGCGAAACCAGAAGCCGGCCGAGTTTAGGATCTTTAAAAATCTTCTTTTCTCTTCCAAAACAAGACGATAGGAGAAAAGCCTGGTGTGCTGCTGTAGGTATTGAGAAAATGCCCAAAGGACATGCCTATTATTGTTGTGAAAACCATTTTGATGTAAGTTTTTATGTTTCATTCCAATTGAAACTATTTAGGTAGTCTGGCTGTGTTTTAGCGTAAAGTCTAAAAAGCATTTCGTTAAAATCGATACGATTGTCGATATCGATAGTTTCTAAACAGACTTGGCATCCATGTTGAATTTGATTGGTTAGGGAAGTGGCGGGCTATTTAAATTACAATGATAATTAAACCTTAAATAGAAAAGTAAGGGGTTTGTATTTTTCCCTGTTATTTAGCAGGTTTTGCTTAATTGTGTTTCTACTTTTAATTTTTACACACAACATTATCAATATCAATTGAGTGAAAATACCCTATTGAAAAACTAGATACATTCTCATGTGGAATGTAGAATCAGACCTTAGGGGCAAACACGGAAATCACAAAGTGGTTGCCAAAGATATTAAAGATGGAGCCAGAGAACACATTAAGTCCATTCCGCGCATAGAAAGCCATTATTATAGAGCCAGCACAAAAAAAGAATACATAGAAGGGACAAGGACCATAGCGGTTTTTCACCGAGATTACGTACAAATTTGCGAAGAAAAAAAGGTACCATTTCTGAACTATAAAATGTATAATAATATCTTTAACTATGAATTCAATATTTCCTTTTTTCATCCAAAAAAAGATGCTTGTGAACTATGTTTGCAATATAAAAATGCCCCAGAAGAAGAAAGACCTTGTCTAACAGAAAAATATGATACTCATTTGGCAGAAAAAGATTTGTCACGCAAAGAGAAAGAAAATGATAAAAACTCGAACAATCCGGTATTTGTGTATGATCTACAGGCCGTTTTCCAACGGGTAATGCATCTTCCTTTTATTATATTTCTAAGCTCAATGTGTTTAATTTTACGATTTCAAATTTAAACGCAAGTAATGTTAACTGTTACGTCTGGCATGAAGCCGAGGCAAATAGGGGCTCGAATGAGATTGGCTCTTGTGTTTTCCATACCCTAAATAATTTAGATGCAGAGGCAGCAAAGTCTGATAAAGCTGTTAATGTAATATTCTACAGTGATAATTGCGGAAGCCAGAACAAAAACCGCTTTATTTTCGCACTCTATAGCTACGCCGTCTCAAAATTAAAGTATAACCACACGCAAAATGAGGGAGATAATGTACATTCGGTAATTAAAAAACAAATTGAACGTTATAAGAAAGCTGCCCCAATTTACGGACCAGATCAATACGTTACTCTAATCAGACAAGCAAAAAAATCAGGCACTCCATACAATGTATTGGAGATGACACACGATGATTTTTATGATTTAAAAAGTTTAGCAGATGAAATGAATCAAACATCTATATACAAAAAACGAGAAAGGAGATCTAATAAAAACACCTAATATAAAAATATTTAGGGTAGAGAAATGCCAACCAGAAGTATTTTTGTATAAATATTCTTATGCAGATACAGAATACGAAAAGGCAAAAAGGCAGTAAGACGAAACAGTACTCAAAATAATGTGACCTTAAAAAAGGCATATACCAGAAAAAATGGGATAGGAGAAACTAAGAAAAAAGGAATAATAAATCTGATTGAAAAGAATATAACTCCCAAATTTTATGTTTCTTTTTATGACAATTTGTAATCCTTGTTCCTTTCTCTTTTCATTTACAGGTTAGTTAAAATTTTTAGTCCTTTTAAAGGTTTTTATCATCTTAATTTTTATTCTAGGTTTAGTCAAACAATAGTTCCTGCCTTTAGCAATGAAAACTTATTATTACGTTTAAAAATTTGTGTACCTACCTTACTTTTTTAGGTAATGTTCGTTTTAGTTGTGAACCTTAGTTTTTTAAGGTAATATTCGTTTTGTTCCTTTTAAATTGTTTATTTTAGGTTAAGGCAAAATGCTTGCTGTTTGGCAACTCATTTAAAAGTTGTTTTTGTTTTTACTATTATAGATAGTATTTAGATTAGAAAAAATCGTACTTGTTTCTATTTAAAGTTCTGTTTTTAATCCTAATTTGAGTCTTAGGTTAGGTCAAAATGTTGTTTTGTATGTTAGTCTAATCATACCAATAAAAGTTTTCAAATTTTTGGTAAATTGACTATTAATTTAAAATTTATTTATTTATTAAGTTCATAATTACAAGTAATCACTTAACAAATCCACCCAATTATAAGGAAAACTATATCAGATTTATAGGATATATTCCAGTCAAGACAGTCATATCTTATATTTTTTCCAAAAAAAAATTGAAAAAAATGAAAAAGGCCTAAATTATCAAGAAATGCCCCCCAACCCACAAATATTTCCATAAAAAGTATTTTTATACTATTTTATTTAATACCACACATTATGGTTTAAAGGTACTTAAAATCTTTGAATGGCTCTCCTGAAAAACGTGAATTTTCGAGTTGTGACGGTCTTGTTCTGAACTGCTAGTCGGCGTGGGAGTGGGTCAAATCTTGACCAGGGCGCCACTAGTTTGTACCTATATATAAAAAAATTTAAACCCAAACCCAAACTAGAAGGTGCTCGATATCAAGAATCCTTAAGGGTAACTGATAAAAATAAAAAAATACAAGCTAAATAAATAGGTTTGGTTGAGGTATTATAGGGTAATAAAACACAGTCTGCTTCTATTAGACAATAAACACATTTATTGGGCACTGATTTACAGGTAGCTCTTGACCAAACGGTAAGTCAATGTCAAAAAAATCGGTTTATAATGAGAATTTGAAAGTATGATAACTCAATATTAACATTAATTCATAAATTGGTCCATAGGATGAAAATAAAATTTACAATGGAGCGTATAGCGTGCATAACCCAGACTAAACCACACAAGGTAAGGATTCCATAAAAGTAAACCAATAATGGTCAGATGAAAACGATTTTTATTTTTCCTTTTAAATGTATTATATCACATTAGCAGGTCAATAGAAGTCAGCCATTACATTATAATTTCCACGTGCCTTATATGGGAAAGCTAGGCTACCGCTTTGTAAAAGGAAAGTATTAAATAAAGAGTCAAGTGTATAACAGGACAAATTTTCAAAATATCATAACACTTCAGGATTACATAGAGGTTCAATGTCAATAAGTTACAAAATAAAAAAAAATCAAATTAGGTAAACTTTGTACGCGTGTACCATGATATATGGGACCGCAGTATTACACACCAATATATATCATTAATTTATCATTAATTAAAAATGAATCGCTAATAATAAGTCAACAATGCCGCAAAATAAGAAAACAGACATAGTTTAATGTAAAAGTAATTGAGAAAATTTATATGATTATTTTAAGCATTTTAAAATGAATAAAGAAACTATGATGCAACAAGCAGGACCATAATTGTTTAACCACTGCTAATTGCAATCGTAAAATAATATTATTGCAGCAAGCTTACCAAAATAAAACGATGAAAGAAAAAGAAAAAAAAGTGGCAGTATTATTAGGTCATACTTGTTATCTAAAAAGAAATAGAGACAAAAAACAAACAAAAATCATAACTAGTGATGGGACAATTCAAATTAAAATTATCTGATAATTTGATTATTAAAACAATTTTTATCATTCGATTATTCAGATTTAATTTGAATTACGAAAAATAACCTGATTCGATAGAATGGATGACGCATCGCTACAATGGCGAAACTTTTCTTCAAAAAGGAAAAAAAATAAGATTATAAAATCATTTATATCACTAAAATCTAAAATAATCTTATAATTCAAATTATGATAATCCAATCATTGTAATAATTCATAATGCAATAACTCGATTCTTAACATAAAGCGATCATGCCCATCACTAATCATAACATATGGCATTGCAACTCCGGCAACAGATGTTTACTTAAAATATCATTTTAAAGTCAGGGCAGTAACCTGTATGCACCCAATAATTAAAAAAAAACACTTATCTACACATTTAACGCCACAAATCCATAGTAGCATGGGACCAAATCACCAGGGCGTCGTGACGCAGCTCACAACCAGCGGGACCCCACGAACCAAAATGGCCCGTAACCCTCGGGTAGAAATAGAAGTAAATCCAGTAGTGAAAAAAAAATCCAGAAGTGGAAAATAAAAACCCTAAAAGAGAACAACTTCTTAGACTCTTTTAGTACATTGGGTACCAACTTGGTACCAAAAACAATGAAAATTAAAACCCCAAAGCCTTGTCGACAAAATGGCGACTGCAAAGCACTTTTTACATTTATTAATTTTAACCCCTTAAATGCCATGTGGCTTTTAAATATCATCCCCCTTATGTACATAAAAAGCCTCTAAAACAATTTCATTAAAAAAATATTAACAGCAATTAAAGAAAATAAAAAACGTGTTACAAAAAAAAATTGATAGCACCCAAAGACGCAGATTGACTGCCAAGATACAATATATTACTTACTGGTGTTATAACCACCAACAATCACCCATAAACTAAGAAAGTAGGCTTTAAAACACAATATATTACCTATTACAATAACACTAAAATCTTGGACTTCCATTGTCTTTATTTGTTAATTGATACACAACGTTTCGGTTGTGATGTATCTCCAACCGTTTTCAAGTGATAACAGTTATCACTTGAAAACTGTTGGAGATACATCACTAACCGAAACGTTGTGTATCAATTAACAAATAAAGACAATGAAAGTCCAAGATTTTAGTGTTATTGAAACCATAACGTTATATAACACTTTTAAAGAAATATTACCTATTAGATGGGTAGGGTTTCAGACAAAATTGCTCTTCTCCTCACCAGGAGCCCAATTAGCGTAAAATCCGCAGTACTCTCTGTCCACGTGGCAGCTAGACAGTTCCACCAAAAATAAAACCAGGCAATCCAACCAACACGTCTTCGTCGAAACTCACATAAACTAGACGAGCCACTTACATAAGGTCAATAAGAGTTAATCACCAGAGCACCTGCTCTGGTCAGAGCCTTTTTGTTAAAGAGAACGTTTAGTCCCTTCGTTCTCTTAAGGTAAAATCATTGCCCTACCAAACCATCATCTTAAGCCATTCCGCACTCGATGGCAGTACCGACCACGTCTGCATAAGATGGCCAACGTAAGGTCACCCAGGTATGCCAAACTTGCCAAACCAACAACTCCAAGCCTCCAATTGCATCCATTACCCAATAATCCATCATCCCAAATGATCAAATACTACTTGAAAAAATTATATCGTTATGAAATTCGATATTTAATTTGGATTAAGTATGACATCACCGGTACGCACAACGCAGAATCCCGAAAAACCAACATTCGCGTATTGGCCTCCAAATCCGGCCTTAGACAACACGGGTGCCTACGACATAAAACGTAGCCGTTGCCAAACCTATTCTTGACAGGTCACGTGACCTCCTTATTTGTAACTATATGGGCCTAATCGGTGATCTAACTACATAGGAGATGTGATAATACCTCGGATGACGCATATGGTTATTTTATAATAAGGTCTTTATTCAAGTTATAAGATTTAATTAAACGAACTATTTACCAACCATGTAGGTATTCTAGCTATCTGGCAACACTGCACTCGCTCACATGGTTGTCACAGCGTGACAAGTTATGTATAAACAAACCGGCAAAAACAATGCATTTTGATACAGATTAATTAAGTTATAACCGGCAACAAACTATGCCTCCAACGAAAATGCATTTATATAATTGTTAAAAATTCGCCGTAAGGCTGGCTTATCAGGTATGAGAAACAGAGTAAATTTTTAGGTCAGAATAGGTAAAAAGTTTTAAATTAAATTAGTTTATTATTATTTTTATTTTTAACTAAGGTGGACGTCAGGCCACATAAATATGGCTTGGTGTTGTGTCAAGCAATTAAAAGTGTGAGGGAGCTAGAATACCTACCACAAATTTCACTATTGTGCTTAAAAAAAAAATCTTCGAACCCCTATCGAGTAAAGAAAAATCACATTGGAGAACCAGGTTAGTTTAAAGGCATAAGGTATTTTATTTTAATAGGACTATATGCCTATAGAAAAATAAACTAAGTAGCAATGTAACTGAATTCATTAGAACACATTGTTAAATATTTTTAAATCGAAATTTACATGTAACAATGTTAATGATAATCTGAATAAATAAATGATTATTACTGTTTTGTTTTATTTATTTTATTATTAAATATAGGAAGCAGCTAAAGAAGTTATATCAGATGAAATAAATCGACTTACCTTCAGGCATCTTTAAAAAATAGTAAAATTGCATAATAAGGGATATCGAACTATCTCTTATTTATAGTGAGATATTTTATCAGGATATTTCAATTCAACTGTGAAATTAAGAGTTTTTCTGCAAATATAACAAAACATAACAGGTCTGTTATTCAGAAATAATGTACACTATTTTACATTTTTTTACGTACCTAAGGGCTCTTATTGAAGGTTTATTTTATTACAAAGTGTGTACAAAAAGTGTAAAATAATATAAACTATTTCTGAATAACAAACACTTAACAAATAACTATTAATCTGCACTATATAGGCTCGTTCTATTGTCAGGCTATAAAATATAGGCACTGCTTCAGATTCCTCAAGTTCTTTTCGATGTAGCAGAAACGGAACTTTTTATTTTGTATCTTACATAAATGATAATTTTTAATAAAAATTTAGTTATTGTAATCTTGTAACAAATTTTTTAAGATATTAAAATTTTGAAACTCCCTTTCCTCAGTACGGTCCTGACTAAAATTCTTATACCAGACAACTTAAATCTGAAAAACAAAATTTACTAATATGTAGGAATATTCGCATTGCCAACATAAAAATGTTAGCTTGGACAAACTATACCACATCTATCCAGTGTGGAATGTAATGAATTTTTCGACGGCCGTTTTTGCGAAAAATATTGGTGTTGAGAAAAAAATGGTAATTTTTGCATTTTTTGTCTAAACACAAATTTTCTTATTCGCAAATCTTGGCAGATATTTGCGGAAAACTCATTTTTGGGACTTTGGGGGCCATTTTTAGAGAGTTCCCACGTCGGAATTGTGATAAACTTTTTCTCGCTTGAAAGCATCCGTGAAGACCTAAGAATTGCGCCACAAATAAAAACGGTACAGATTTATTTACAGCTTTGGGTATTTTCAGGTCTTCAGTTACTTACTGGACTAGTAGTAGGGACTGCCAGAATCAGGAAGGCGATTGATTTTTCCAGAGATGTTCATTTCTTGTCTGCGGTACTTCCTTACTTCCTGGTAAGTTTCTTTTTTATATTCTCTAAAATGTTTAGCCCATTTTTTTACCTTTATTTTATTTGTTACACATTGTGTGTGAAAGGTTTAAAGTTTAACTTAAATCCTGTGAAATTAAATTTGATAGGGGTTTAGATTCTCCGTTAATCTGTCGGCGGTCTATTTTTTAGAAAAAAAGAGGCCAGTGCGAAATTTACTTATCTTTTAGAATGTATTGCTAATAAGCAAGATACTTACCTTACATTTTAAAGCGTTATGCAATAGCGTTTTCATTTTTGTATCGTGATATACGATTGTATCGTATATTACAAGTTTGTCTTACCAATTTGGAATTTCAAAGCGAGAAAGTAGTTGTTCACAATCTACATTTTGGCGCGTTTTTGTTTATTTAGTTTGTCATTCGGTCATGTCCTCGTTTGATGTACTTACATTTCTGGAGTGTTACCAGCAATACCCATGCCTATGGGATAAGTCCATTCCAGAATAAAAGGACAGAAGTAAAAAGGATCAAGCGGAAGAAGCACTTTTGAAAATTTATTAATTACAAAGATTAAAAGCATTAAGGGCAAAAATAGGATCAATTCGAAGCACATACAACAATGAATTGCGAAAGGTAAAAAACTGGTGTTAATGCCTTTCTTGCCAAAAACAAAGAATTCGAACCTGAGTCCGAGACAAATTTGGTTGGAACAACAAGTATTTTAGTTTATATTAATTCAAATCTGTTAATGTATTTTGTCCATTACATTGTTTACTTAAAATAGCAATAAATTAATTAAAATTAAAATAATGCACATGTCTTAACGAGTTTAACAACTTTTCCCGGTTCAAGATCTATTGCCCTTAAAAATATCCGGAAACGATTTGTTAAAATTCCAAACACATTATCGCTTATTATTTTTGCTCGACACAGTCTATAGTTAAATACACGTTCGTTAGGACTCTGGTTGGGCCGCCTAGGATAAGGTTTCATTAGATACCGTAAAACAGGGCTACGTCGACTTTGGGGATTACTTTGACACATTTCGGTGTTACTTTGACAACCCACTTCTGAACGCAGTAATGCCGGTTTCGGATGGCGAACAAACCCGCCGGACCGCGCGGCGTCTCCGTAGCCAACCTGTTTATAATATTTAACACTTTAAGGTTAGGTGTTATGTTTATCACGAGTTTTTTCAGTAAACATTTGCTTATTTATCTGGTGCGTTAAACACTTAAATAATGGTTAGAAAGTATAAAAAGACGCCTGGTAGTCGAATGTACAAAAACTACTCAAAAGAAGATATAAAAAAGGCAGTTGGGGAAGTGAAAAGCGGGAAATTATCGCAAAGTGCAGCAGCAAAAAATATAAAATAAAACGGACCACCCTTCTTTACAAAGTTCATGGGTCTCATGACGGCAAACCTGGTCACCCTACTGTTTTGCTACCTGAAGAGGAACAAATAATATCTAAGACGTTAGGAACCGTGTCAGATTGGGGATTCCCTATAACCAAATCAGATCTTAGAGGCGTAGTTGAAAAGTTAGTGAGCAAGCAAGGTAAGGTGATACCACAATGGGCCAATAATATGCCAGGCTACGATTTTATTAATGCATTCGCTGAACAAAATGGGCTTTCCCGACGATTAGCAACCAATATTAAAGGTCAAAGGGCATCCGTTGGACCCACTGAAATAAACGAGTTTTTCAACAATATTTCTGGCGTTTTATCAGAAGCAAAACCTT
>JAHBCN010005816.1:0-52485 GCA_019359885.1 Listronotus oregonensis | reverse complement strand
AATGTAACTCTTTGAATTTTTTTAATATTTAAGCTGCGGATAAATTGGCATTTTATAAATTGGGGGCAGCACTAGTTCTTTTTTTGTTGCATATTATTCAATTTATTAAAGTATAATCTTATGTTCGATTATGAACGATTCTTTTGTTGAGAAAAGTTATTCTAAGTTTAATCATCCGCAAATAAGGATGTATAGTTAATTTACATTCCACTTCTTTCAGTCAGATACAAGCAGTTGTTTTTGTATATCATGTCTGAAAATAGAATTTGACACCACAAAATCTGTCTTTTAAAGAAACGAAATTCTCGGTTCAAAAAACTTTAAACCTACAACTTTGCACCATAATTTTGTAAAATTTGCGTGGAAAAATGACCGGAATCCCCGTTTTTGTTGGGAAGTGTTTGTGGGGGGCGCAAATGTTAAGCCTCGCCAAGGGAGCAACCATCTGTATCTGAAAGTGCGGAGGGTGATAAACATCACTGCACCTAGGCCTCAGTAGGCCCGTTGTGCTACCTCCTAAAGGGGACTCCTCACTCAGTACGCTGCCCATCCTACTGATTTAAAGTAGGTGGGAACATCGCCGAGGGGAATCTCCTTAATGTCGGCCAAAGAAAGCCAATACTCGCCCAGCCTGGATCTTCTCTTGGACGAGAGTGCAGGGCAGTCACAAAGGATGTGCTCCACCGTCTCGTCTTCCTGTTCACAACCTCTACACAGAGGTGTGTAATTTATACCCATACTAAAGAGGTGTTTTCGTAGTTGACAATGTCCAGTAAGAACGCCCGTGATTAGAAGAAGGCGACCTAGGCTTTGCCAAGTAATGTTTAGCTGTATCTCTGTCAGGATACTTCAATAACTCCCTGGAAAAGTTACAGTTTACTGTTTTATCCCATCGTGTTGTAAACTGCTGATGAGAGTGTTTTTTAATTAGGTCCCTCATCGTAGACCCTGTCAGACCTACGAAAGGTTCTGGTCCAAAAGGTTTTGTCCCTGTAGTCTTCCTGGCCAACGAGTCAGCGATGCGGTTGCCTTTGGAGTACGCGTGTCCTTTGGTCCAGCAGAGAGTGACCACATTCATGCTGGAACCGTCCACAAGGGCACGGTGACATTCTAGTACCAAACCCGACGTGTAGCGTGGTCTCCTTAATTCTACTAGTGTCTGTCTGCAATCCGTATGGATAAGCACGACTTTACCAGTAATGTTTCTACTGCTTATTTCTTTTGCAGCTATGGTTATGCCTGTGAGCTTAGTTTGGAGCACGCTGGCCAACTCACTCAGGGAGCAACCATACCTAAATACGGCCCTGATCAGGATTACTTACCCAGTTTTCTGTAAAATATGGATTTTGACAGTGGTAATCAAATATATACTATGTTGTATATTTAATTGACATTAAAGCAATGGATCTTAAATCGGAATAAAGGGACGCTATGGATTTTTACAAATAATTAAAAAGTAAGCGAAACTAATAGTATTTTAAAATGTAAGTTTGTCAGACATATGCTGATTTTTTTCTTACAAAGAAGCAGTTGAATTTATTTTTACAAAGGCTCCTAACGAAGCAGTGGCATAAGCTTATGGTCAATTAATTTGACCAAAATTACTATGGATGGTATAGCTACTTTCTGGTGGTTTTATCACACGCCTGACTTTAACCAACACTGGTGCACCCACAAATACCATCAAAACATTGTTTATCTTTATAATTTCCTAGTAGTCTAAGACCCAGTGAACCACCGACTAACCCATTTTTCACAAACCAAAAATTTTTAAATAATATTTTACTATCGGTCAATTATAAAATACCGTTCTGGCAGGTATCCTCCGGTTACTTCATCATCCCTTAAAATTTTGAAAATGTAAAAAAAAATTTAACCTGCTTCCACAAAGCTAAAATTTTGATATGATGTAATTTACATATGTGTGAGTTGAAAAAAAAATACAACCTATTTTGATGGTTACAAGTATGTGCCAGACGATAGTAAAGTTGTCGTCGGGATGGCAATTTATAACCTGCTCCCACAAGGCTAAAATTTTAAGGGCATATTTTTTCAATAGTTAGGAATACTTTAAACTGCCAGACTATTCTGATGGTTGCAAGGGTCTTCCAGACCAGTATATAATACTCAGGGCGCTTGACGAGAGTGCAAGCGCAACAGACTCGTATGAGCTTTCATGTGAGAAAGAGAGGATATAATTATAGTCTGTCTCGAAGTATATCGTTATGGCTTTTGACGGACCATACCCCAATAAACCTTTAACGATTTTATTACCTATTGTTATTGGGTAAACCCATTTGTTCATAAGGCAGGGGTGGGTCAGGTATTTCTTGAGTATTAACCATTAGGCATATAAATATTTTGGCTAATGTTTTAGTGGCAGTGTTGAATAACCATTTTTACTGTGCCGTTTCGAAAAAGTTTTTTTTACAAGAATATAACTATGTCGCGTCGAAATTATTTGTCATTAGATGCAAAACAGGTTGTAAAAAATGTGTATGAAACTTTAATCACTAGAGGTCTAATTAAAAAAGAAGCTTTAAAAGAAACCTGTCTACTTACAAAAACTCCAATATCATCGATAAGGGATATTATTATTAGTGGAGAATTGAACAAAAGAAAAAAACGTAGTGATTTTCAATCTCACCGTATAGACAATAGTGATCAGGACCTAATAAGAAGGAAAATATATTGTCTTTATGAAAGGGGAGTCATTTCTACCTTGGATAAACTGAAAAAGAAGCTAGACGAAGACGAAACCAATATAAATATTAGCCGTGCTACCCTCCATAGAGCTCTTTGTAAAATAGGATTTAAATACCGCAAAATAGACAAAAGACAAGTAGTAATGGAATCGCACAGATTACGCACTTGGAGATTTAATTACCTTTAAGAAATTAAAAGATATAGGTTAGAAAACAGATCCATAATTTACCTTGATGAAACATGGTTTGATACACACGACACAGTATTCAAAGGATGGGTTGATTCCAGTCAAATAAAGGAAAACGCATTACCATAATACACGCTGGTTCAGAAGACGGATTTGTCCCAAACTGCTTGCTGTTGTCTGCAAAGAATATTAAGGATTCTAGCTTGGATTATCATGAGGATACAAGTGCAGAACTTTTTGAAAACTGGTTTCAAAATTATCTTTTAAAAAATATTCCAAACAACAGTGTTATTGTCATGGATAACGCAAGCTACTACAGCTGTCTGCTACACAAAGCACCAGCTTCATCAAGTTCAAAAACTGAAATCCAGGAATATTTGTTAGAAAATGATATTTATTTTGAATTCAATTACAAAAAAACGCAACTTTTGGAAGTTCTAAATTCATGTGCAATTAAAAAACAATATGTTTGTGATAATTTGGCTGAACAGGCTGGGCATATTGTCGGCTTCCTCCGTATCACTGTATGTTTAACCCCATAGAGCATTTGTGGAACCAAGTTAAATCAAAGATCAGAGCAGAAAATGTTACACCTACTTTAAGTCCCAGTGTTATAAATTTGATAAAAAATGTTATTACTGACATACCAGTTGAGAGCTGGAAAAATTCACTACAGCACATTATAAAAATTGAGGACCCTTACATTTCTATCCAAAACAACATAAATCCTATTGTAATTAATCTCAATGATGACTCCGATAGTGAAACAGAATTAGATTTAGATATTTAAATTAAAAATGTAATTATGTATAGATAATGCAGTTACAAATTTATTAAAACTTTGCATATATTTAATTTCTTAATGTAATTTTAAGATTATACTTACCTAAATAAACAATTAATTATAAATCTTTATATTATTAAAGCCGTCCCTAATGTTCTGTCCTTCAATACCTACCGATCCGCAGTTTTATTGCTGTCGGCAGGTATAATCCATAAATGAAGGCAAGAGGTAACACGGTATACTTTGAGACAGACTATACCTCTTGTGTATTGGATATTTTAACGAAAAAAGTGCGCCCGCATGAAATGCTGAGGCGTATTTGTATGAGTTAGTGAGATGAAAGTACTGTAAGTAAGATTTGCGTACCCAACTAAACAAAGAAACTGAATAAAACTAAAGAATTTAAGAAAAACATTCTTAATTTATCAACAATAAGTATGTCATATATATCATATATAAGTATATCATATCTTCAATACACAATAAAGATATCCTCTCTTTCTGACAATGAAGCTCATACGAGTCTGTTGCGCCGCTCATACGCGTCGAGCGCCCTGACTATTATATACTGGTCTGGAAGACCCTCGCAACCATCAGAATAGGTTGTCAATTTTTTTTTCTCGACTTACACATATGTAAATTACATCATATCCAAAATTTTAGCTTGTAAAAGCAGGTTAATTTTTTTTGACATTTTTAAAATTTTAACTGATGGGGGATGCCTGCCAGATAGACCGATAGAAATGGGTTAGTCGGATGGTGCACTAGCTCTCCTACTATAGATGCTGTTCATTATTTCATAATTTTAAGAACTTTAAAATGGATTCTTTTTTTATGAAAATGTATGTTTTGCCTTATTTAATTAAGAACTCAACTAAGATTAATAAACTATTATAAGTGTAAGATTAAAACGGGAGAGTTTTAAATAATTATAAGGTCAAATAAATTTATGAAAATTAGGTTTAGGTGATAAAGGAGCCCACGAAATATTCCAAAGTCAGCCGAACAAACAAAATTTGAATTTAAATCGCGCTGGGTTGTTCGACCAATTTCGTAAGTGGCGACCTAGACCCGCATTCGGTGGCGGCTGCATTAAGTGGGTCACTCGGCTGGCTGTGACCCACTTAAAAAAGTCAGTCACTGTCAAGATCACAATTATTAAATCAAGTGGTAGTTGCAATGATGGTGACCGTGAGGGATTTTTATTTCTTGTATTTGATCGTTTTATTTTATCTCAGCCTATAAAGATTATCAGCTTTATACGATTTAAAAATTTATAAACTGTATTGAATATGACACATTTTTAATAATAAATTATTTACTACTACATCTTACGGAGTTTATAAAATATTGTTCTATAATATAATATTTACATATACTGGGTGGCGCATCGCGGCGAGATATAAAAAATCCCATGTAATTTTTAATGGGGTCAATTGTTGGCTTCCCTAATTATTTTGAAGAAAAATTCTATTAAACTTTATTAAAGAGCATGCAAATTTACGTCCTTGGTAAAAACTTTAGATTTTTCGGTTACACCTTTTGCGAGTTAGATGCTAATATATTTTTAAAAATTGTTACTTTATTATCGCCTCATATTTATGAACAACAATAAAAAAACAGTTATTTGTGAATTACCGTTGTCATTTTGAAATTTAGTGCTTTATCATTATCAAAAAATCGTACAGCGAAAAGATTAACCATAAGTTACACTACTGACCAAAAAGTATTTATGATTAAATGGTACTGTCAAGAAAATAGTTACCAAAAGGTATCAGACATGTTCGCTGCTCAGTATCTAAATAGACCGATACCCGGAAAATTAACTGTTGATAAGACTATCAAAATGACAACGTTAATTTACAACTAACTGGTATTTTTATTGTTGTTCATAAATATGAGGCGATGATAAAGTAACAATTTTTAAAAATATATTAGCATCTAACTCGCAAACCAAGTAACCAAAAAATTTAAAGTTTTTACCATGGACGTAGATTTGTATGCTCTTTAATAAACTTAAATAGAATTTTTCTCCAAAATAATTAGGGAAGCCAATAATTGACTCCATTAAAAATTACATGGGATTTCCTATAGCCCGCCCGACGATGCACCACCCAGTATAGTAATAAAAGGCTTCTTCAGGAGTTATAAATAGTCTGACCGCAAGTGAGTATAACAATTGCTTTCAAGTATGAGGCGCGGATGTATACTAATGTAACCAAATGTGGTCTTTCCAAAGGAGCATAACGGCGGCAAACTTAATTTACCGGATTATTAAATTTTGGTGGCTTTAAATATACAAAATTTAAACCAAAAGTATTTATTCAATAAAAAAGTGTTCACATGTTTACAAATACTAGAGGACAAATTTCAGAATTTAAAAAAGTGATTTTTTAATATGAAATAAAAAAACAAAACGTTATACTTTAAACTGCTTTAAATCAAAAAGTAGTAAATTATTTTAACCTTGATAAATATGCTTTGTTTATAAATATACAGTTTACACTGTAATTTTTTTAATACTAAATTCGTAGACGTTCATTGCACATTGACTCGAACCGAAAAAAAATCTTTTTCGAGAAATTACTAAAGGACTCCCACAATCCTTATTGAAAATGGGCTTCGGCCAATTTTTTACACCTCACAAATTGATAGTTTTCAACACGCTGATCAAAAGTCTTAATATGCACAAAGCCGACAACCCCTCCAACCTTCTAAAAATCATCGCCAAAGGTCAGGGAGATGCATTGGACTAATTAAATTGGTCAATTGCCTTACCGATGTATATAATACTAAGGATGATCGGAATAGGGTTTTTTAATGAGCAGGTCCAAATGGTCAAGTTCCTTAAAATACCTGTTCCGAGAAAACTGGTCCAGTTCCGAACTGTTCCGGAACCATACTTGCTCCGAGCTGTTCTTGAATCATACTTAGCCTAGGTTAGGTTAGGTTTAAAGTGAGTGGGTATAACACCCTTCTACCGCGATCGATCGGTCTATTGTGGCTCACACCCTTTTATATTTCTCCCACCAGGTCCAGACTTCTAATAAATCTGATGATCCTGTTAGGAGAGAGATTTTTCACCTCCGCCGGGAACGAGAATTGCGAATCTGAGTCGTGCCACTGCTGGACACAAACACAGTATGTGTTCTGCCGATTCATCCTCCTCCATGCCCATGCAACGCTAGGCCGATCTTGTGCATGTGGTATTTCAATCTGCAGTGTCCCGTGTACAGTCCTACCAAGGTGTACTCTACCCTTGATTTCTCTAGTAGTTTGACGGTACCTTGTTGATTCGGTGGGCTTATAAAGGCCTTCGACTGTCTGAGACCCGGAAGTCCATGCCAGTACCGAAGATTTTCTCTTTGTGTCCAAGCTGATATGAACTGCTTGGCCATTCTATAAGATATAGCGATGACCGGTCCCAGCCCTGTGAATTTTGTCTCCGCCCCCCTTTTGGCAAGAAGGTCTGCGGATTCATTACCCTCTAGGCCGGTATGTCCAGGTATCCACAGTAGGGTAACTTTGTTGCTTTGACCCAGTTTGGTCAGCGCATCCTTGCAATTCCAGACTGTTTTTGAATTGCACTGGCTGGATTCAAGAGCCTGAACCATACTTGCTCCGAGCTGTTCCGGAACCATACTTGCCCCAAACTGTTTTGGAACGATATTTGCTCCGAGCTGTTTCCTGTTTCGTTGCATTTCGATCGCAGTGAAAACTGTTTCCGAACAATGCTTGCTTTGCGCGTCTGTTTAACCTCCGACCAGTAAAGTTACGAGATAAAAAGCTACATGGTTTTTTCCGGGAAGGGCGGAGCCGTATCAACTAATTTTAACCCTCGGGGTTTAAGGAGAGACTCACCCTGCCATTTTGTGTTGTAAAATTGTAGTTTTTGAGTCTGAAGTGATTCCTATAATCCTTTTTTTTTAAATTACACGTGGTGACGTTGACCAAGCGGTGGTCGAGAGCACAGGCTTATGAAGACAAAAAAGGCCCTGAGAGAAACCGGTTATATCTGGATTTTAAGATTCATTTTGTCGCTTCTAAATGTGCATTAAAATAGCTTCCTTTTTTAAATAAGTTGGCTTCGATACGGTTTCAAGCTGGACTCCAATTGCACCATAGGCTTGGAAGGAATCGAAACGGTTATCGGAACAAGAAAACTTATCGAACTATATCTGTTTCGACCTGTTTCGAATAAAAGCTTGTTCCGAAAGGAACAGATGCTGTTCCTAAGCGCCATCGCTATTTAATACAGTTTTCGTATCTACCAAGTTACTAGACTCCAGCCGATCAAAGCATGCCATTTGACTTCTCCCCGTTTATGGTTTGTGAAACCGTTTATTCGGGAATTTCGTAACACAGCCACCTAAACGATCACTACCCAATACCCTTCAATCTTAATAATTGACCCCCCCTCCTTTAACATCACCCTGTACCAAAGCCTGCCATGTTACTTTTGCTTGCTCAAGGGTTGGAAAACCGTGGGATAGTGAATACCATCTTAAGTGCGTGTGTGTATGTGTGCGTGTATCCATTAAGTGGCAAGTAAAGCGTGTTGGGGTCGAAGGGTATTGGATAGTGATCGTTTAGCTGGCCGTGGGATTGAATTTGTGATCAATCGGTTTCACAAGACAGTAAGCAAGACAAATAAGAAAAACCCCAAAAATATCAATATAATAATTTTGGTCGGTCTTGAGGGAGCGTCCGATGCTTTTAATTTTTATGGAAATTTTTCTGATGATACAAAAAGCCTGCTGAATTGCGCGCAGTATGAAAGGTGTAAAGTGGTCCAAATATTAAAAAACAAAATATTAATATAATGATCCGGGGTGAGTCTTAGGGGGCGTCCGATGCTTTTAATTTTCACGAGGAACTAACTGTATGTACAAGAAAGACCCCTGAATTTGCCCAGAATTTTCGAAAGGTATAAAGTGGTTCAAATATAAAAAAACATTTTTTTTTTAATTTTTCGACAACGATATCTTTTAAACGGATTAACCAATTTTGACATGTTTGAGGGCAATCGACGCGCTTTTTTAAAGTTATGAGTTGATTAGTTTTTGAGATCGGTTGGTATAGCCGTTTAAAGTTATTTAAAGAAAAATATTTTTAAAACTTTTGGAATTTGTCAAAATCTACCGGTCGGAATCGTTTCGAATAGTATAGAAAATTTAAGTTTGGTGAAGCTCTTTTCGATACAAATGCCTAAAGTAAGGTAATTTGGTAGGCTTAAATTGAGGTACTAAGGGACTAACACACTCACAGCCACAGCACCGCCACTCGCCTACGGCAGCCGTGACCGTAACGGTCGAGCGTAACAGGAAAAAAGATTTTTTTAACATTGCTATAAAATTTCTCCCATACATCGATAAAGAAGTTTCACTTTAAAAATAGTATATCAAAACTATAATTTCATGTTAAATTTCGGTGATAGGGCGGCATTTTCTTTAGTGGCCAGGAGCGGCGCTAAGGTTAAATCCGGCCCTGATCACAAGGATACGTTTGGAAACATAGATTCGTCTGTGACACCGCTTCTAAAAGATCCTGTGCTGCTTGGGCCTCAAAATCAATATTTTTCATTTACATAGACCTTTTCATTCAATTCATCGCAAAATTAATAGAATAAAAGAAATACCTAGAAATTGCAAAAAAATAGCCATCTTGGAACAAGTACCCCATTTAAACCAAATGAAATTTGATGAAAAAACTCCCGGTGGAAAATTATCGGCATACGTGTAGGTCAAGTTCTAAGTGTCAAACTGGACCTTGGAGTTTTTTAAAAATAAGAGCTTTGACACAATCGTACTCCGTACACCAATCATCCTAAAGTAAAGTTTTTTAAAGGTTATTTATCGCAAAATTAATAGAATAGAAGATATACCCAGACATTGCTATAAAAAATAGCCATCTTAAGACAAGTATCTCATTTAAACCAAACGAAATTTGATGAAAAAAAAACCCGGCGGAAAATTATCGGCATACGTATAGGTGAAGTCCTTAGTGTTAAACTGGACCTTGGAGTTTCTTAAAAATAAGAGTTTTGACACAATCGTACTTAGTACACCAATCATCCTAAATTAAAGTTTTTTGAAGGTTATTTATCGCAAAATTAATAGAATAGAAGATAGACCTAGGCATTGCTATAAAAATAGCCATCTTAGAACAAGTATCCCATCTAAACCAAACGATATTTGATGAAAAAAAACCGGCGGAAAATTATAGGCATACGTATAGGTGAAGTCCTTAGTGTTAAACCGGACCTTGGAGTTCTTTAAAAAATAAGAGTTTTGACACAATCGTACTCAGTACACCAATCATCCTAAATTAAAGTTTTTTAAAGGTTATTTATCGCAAAATTAATAGAATAGAAGATAGACCTAGGCATTGCTATAAAAATAGCCATCTTAGAACAAGTATCCCATCTAAACCAAACGATATTTGATGAAAAAAAACCCGGCGGAAAATTATCGGCATACGTATAGGTGAAGTCCTTAGTGTTAAACTGGACCTTGGAGTTTCTTAAAAATAAGAGTTTTGACACAATCGTACTCAGTACACCAATCATCCTAAATTAAAGTTTTTGAAAGGTTATTCATCGCAAAATTATTGGTATGCATGTAGGGCAAGAATTAAGGTAATGTATTTGCCCTTATATCCGCAAAAAACCTATCTTGGCCAATGTCTGCATATTCTAAAAAATTTTTGATTTAATGTGATCTTGGTAATAGTTAGCAGTTATCTTTGTTTCTAAAAACTTCTAAGGGGAATAACTGCTTTCAGAAATGGTTCAAGCGTATTTAAAAGTGTTGAGATCTTTAAGAGTATACTTTAAAAAACAATAAAACCAATTTTTTGTTCTAATAATTTCTTTTTACATTTTTTTAGTCATTTCCTCCTATTACACTTACAACAGCATTATTTTACCAATATACAAAAATAAACTACGTGAACAAATTACCATAATATGCAGAGCTACCTATACATTTGTAATTCTTCAATAATAAATTGGTAGTTTGTTATTTGGAAATAATGTCGTTAATAACTATGTGATGTGATTTCTGTGCAAGGCTGTTTAAAAAACCTTAACCTATAGCTTGCATTTCAATAAAATTCAAATTTTCTTATCGAATCACAATTAACCATAAATTTTCCTATGTTTTTATATTATCGAATAGAA
Organism: Listronotus oregonensis; assembly: GCA_019359885.1. Lineage (NCBI taxonomy): Eukaryota > Metazoa > Arthropoda > Insecta > Coleoptera > Curculionidae > Listronotus > Listronotus oregonensis. The sequence goes on along the minus strand of JAHBCN010005816.1, from coordinate 41,628 downwards.
ACATAACAAAAACAAACACTATTTGATACTACATGAGATACGTGTAATACTAATATTTTTGTATATGTTGTTTATTGTTGTGGCGGATTTTTGTATCGAAAAATCTTCTTTGGATACTCGCAAGATGTGATCGCTTCGGTTCTGGTCCCAGGGTATATAGATTCGGTTCGTTCACAAAACAAACTCAATAAAACCTCAAAAAAACCTTTAAAAAATATTAAACTTATCAATGTTAATAAAATATTTAAAATAAAAATAATTTAAATACAAATTTAAGATATTCTAAAAGGTTTTTTTAAAGGTATGACGTAATGTCATGAATTACATATTAATTTTTTTGTGACAGGTATAGTTTTTATCAAAGTATACCGTGTTAGCTTTTGCTTTCATTAATTGATTATACCTGCCCACAACAATAAAACTGCGGATCAGTAGGTATTAAAGGACAAAACATTATGGACGGACTCTAATAATAGAAAGATTTATAATTTATTGTTTATTTAGGTAGGTATAAATTCTTAAAAATTAAAAAAAATTTTAAAAAATTTTTAAAAAAATTTATTTTTTTTTTTTGAAAAAAAGTTTTAAATAATTTAAATTTAAAAAAAAATTTTTTAAATAACTATTTTTTTTACCCTTTTTTTTTTTTACCAAAAAAAAACAAATTTAAAATTAAATTTTTAAATCCTTAAATTACCCTTTAAAATTCCCTTTAAATTTAGGGTTTTACTATTAGATTTTTCCCTTTTTTTAAAAAAAATTGGGGATTTAATTAAAAAACAATAGGATTTATGTTGTTTTGTATAGAAATGTAAGAGTCCTCAATTTTTATAATGTGCTATACTAAATTTTTTCCAGCTCTCAACTAGTATGTTAGTAATTACTTTTTTTATCAAATTTTAAAATTTTTTTGGGACTTAAAGGAGGTGTAACTTTTTCTGCTCTGATCTTTGCTTTTCCAACAATGCTCTATGGGGTTAAAAAACAGTGATACGGGGGAAAGGATGAAAGGGGTTGCCCAGCCTGTTCAGCCAAATCCATACATATTGTTTTTTAATTGCATATAAATTTAGGACTCCTAAAAGTTGCTCTTTTTTATAACTGAATTCAAAATAAATATCATTTTTTAACCAATATCCCTGGATCTCAGTTTTTGAACTTGGTGCTTTCTGTAGCAGACAGCTGTGGTAGCTTGCGTTATCCATGGTGTTGTTTGGAATATTTTTAAAAGATAATTTTGAAACCATTTTTTAAAAAGTTCTGCCCCTTTTATTCTCATAATGATCCAAGCTGAATCCTTAATATTCTTTGCAGAAAAAGCAAGCAGTTTGGGACAAATCCGTCTTCTGAACCAGCGTGTATTATGGAATGCGTTTTCCTTTTTTTTTAAGGTTCTTTCGTCTGACTTTTTGATTGGAACCCAACCCATCCTTTGGATACTGTGTCGTTTTATCGAACCATGTTTCATCAAAGTAAATGATGGATCTGTTTTCTAACTTATATCTTTTAATTTCTTGAAGGTAATTAAATCCCCAAGTGCGTAATCTGTGCGAGTCCATTACTACTTGTCTTTTGTTTTTTTGCGGTAAAATCTATGGAGGTTTGGCACGGCTAATATTTATATTGGTTTTGTCTTCGTCTAGCTTCCTTTTCAGTTTTTCCAAGGTAAGGAAAAACTTCGCTTTTATTAAGCTAAATTTTCCTTCTTTTTGGGCCTGATCACTATTTGTCTATACGGTGAGATTGAAAATCACTACGTTTTTTCTTTTTTCCAAATTTTTCACTTTAAAAATATCTCTTATCGATGATATTGGAGTTTTTTAATAGGGTTTTTTTTTAAACTTCTTTTTTTAATTTTCCCCTTTGATTAAGGTTTCATACACATTTTTTACAACCTGTTTTTTTCTAAAGACAAATGATTTTGACGCGACAAAGTTATATTTCGTAAACAACTTTTTTGAAAAGAATAAAAACGGGAATTCAAACTTACTAAAATATTAGCCGTAATATTTTATACCTAATGGTCAATACTCAAAAAAATACCTGGCCCCCCCTGCCATTATGAAATAATGGGTTTACCCTTGGAAAAAACCATAGCGATATACTTTGAGACAGACTACACATTTAATTTAAGTTCTTCTAAAATTTCTTTATTTCTGAAAATAATAAAAGAACCTGTTACAACATACTAATATGTAATTAGCATCTTAAAGTCATAAATTAAAAAAAAAAACCAAACTAACCTTCCGTCGCCACATCTTTCAAGACTGGATTTTCTTTGCATAAAAATTAAAGCGTATGCCACTCAACAAAAGTTTTTTGAGGAGTTGCGCGAACGCATTAATTTCGAATGTAATCAAATTACTCCTGAAATGCTTCGAAATGTTTGGGGAAAAAAAAAGCAAAAACCAAAAAAATGGGGTGGAAACTTTAAAGGTAACCCTTTTTTAAATCTTTTTAAAAGAATAGTCTTTTTTTAATATAGTAGCAGAAGTAGATTTTCTGAAACTTTCACTTTTTTAAATAAAGGGGGTTATTATTAAATAAAAATTTTTAAATTTAGTATCCCACTTTGAGCAGTATGTGGAAGGAAAAAAAAAATTTTCTCTAAGACGAGGGGACTACTTGGGGCCCTTTCCCTTTCCCCTCTTAGATTTTAGGGGGTTTTAACCCCCCTTGTAAGGCGTTGCAAGGGGGGGTTAAAGGGAAAAAAAAAGTAACAAGTTTTTTGGTTTTTAAATTTAAAAGTTTTTTAATTCCAAAAAGGATTTTTCGCAAAATTTAATTTCTCCGGGGAAAGGAAAATTGTAAAAAATTTTAAATAATTTTTTAAAATTTTTCCCGGGGGGTTTTAATCTTAAAAGGTTTTTTTTAAAACAGACACACTTTCCCCTTTTTAACAGGTCCCGTTATAAAAATTGGGTTTTCGAAAACCCTTTCCCCGGATTAAAAAATTGGGGTGGCGAATTTTTCCATAAGTATTTAAAATTTCCCAAGGAATTTTTAGGAGTTTAAAATGAAAAAACCCTTTTTAAAAGGGGGGTTAAAAAACCTTTTAAAAATTTTTTCCTTTAAAAAAGTACTGATTTTTTGGGTTCTTTTGTTTTTAATTAGTTTTTTTTAAAAAAATTTTTATTAAGTTTTTTAAAAAGCTTTTAAAAAAATTTTTTTAGTTTTTTTTTAAATTTTAAAGCCTTTTATTACATCTTTAAAATTTGTTGATTAAAAAACTTGTATTTGTCCTTTCTTTTTTTGATTTTTTAAAAATTTAAAAAGGGTAAAATTTAATTTTTTTTGGTGTTTTTAAAACCTTAATTTTTTTAAAAATTGGTTTAATAATTAAAAATTTTCAATTTTTCTTTTATTTTTTTTTAAAAGAAAAAGTGAAAACCACAGGTTGGAATTTAAAAAATTTTAAAATTAAATAATTTTTTAAAAAACTACTAAAAAAAGCACAAATAAAATTTTAAAACCTCAATTATGCCATTAATTTAAACCTTTTTTTGTAAAATTAAAAAGTAATTTGCGTTTTTTTTCCCAATGCTTTAAATTAACGCCTTTTTTAAAAGGAACTTTTTAAATGCTTTTTTTTTTTTTTTTTTTACCCCTCATAACTTTCTAAGCATGCTTTTTGCTGAGATATTGTAGTTTTTAAAGGGGTTTTTTAAAAAAAAATCCGAAACAAAAAAATTTATAAAACAGGCACCCCAAAAGGGCAATAAGTCATTCGGCTATTTTGTCGTGTTTTTCCCCAACTAAGCAAAATTTTTGACATTGACGATGACGAAAAAGGGGGAAAACTGGCTTATTAAATTAGAAAATAAAATCTTAAACTATGACTGTCATTGAAAACCCCTTTTACTGAAAAAAAAAAATATTTTTTTTAAGGGGAGGTACGAAAATAAACGATGTTTGGGGTTAAAAAAATATTTTAAAAAGCACTTAAAAAACAGGCTCCAAAAAACATTTTCCGGGGCGTTAGCGGAAAACATTTACGCAAAAAAATTGTTTCCGGGGTTTTTTGGGAGTTACTAGAGATTCACGAAAACCGTAAAAACGTTTGAGATTGCAGTTCGCACGGTTTTTGGGATGAAAAAATTATAAAAATTTTTTTAAAAACCCCAATTAAGCCAAAACGGAAAAACCCCATATCTACAGAAATAGTTAAAATTATTAGATAAGGAGGTACTGCGTGGAATTATCTTGAAATAAATAAAGGAAATAAACGTCAAATCCCTGACTGTTTAATAACGAAAAAATTGTGTTGGCACCCTTGTAAACCCAAAAAAGAGGTATAACAACGCGATTAGCGCCCTCTTAAAATTATTCGAAGTTTAGGGTTTCCCCACCAATTCTTTATAAACTGTTATAAAAAAAACCCAAAAAAATTTTTTTTAAGGTCGTTTAATGGAATATTTCCAACCATTTCCATTCTGACCGGTTTGCACCCCCATTTAATTTTTCTTAGGATGCATTAGGGCCGCCATTGTTGCAAAAAATTAAATTTTATTTTCCCCTTTCATTTTAACTAGTTTGTGTTTTAAAATTTTTTTTGAAATTAAAGTACGGAAATTTAACATCTAGTAACTTTTTTTAAAAGGGTAAAAAAAAAAAAAAGCATAAACAATAAATTTTTGATATTTTTTTTTTCAACCCCAATTTTTTTAAATTTTTTTTAAAAACGCTTTGATGAATTTAAAGAAAAAAAAATTTTTAAAAAAAACCCCAATTTAACCCACATTTTTATATAAAACTTTCCTAAAAAGTTATTTTTTTAAAATGTAATATTTATGAAATCTAATCAGTCTTTTTTTTTCCCCGTCGTGTTCAATAATATAAGATTAGGGGAAAAAATCATAAAATCCTTTTAAAAAAAAAAAATTTTTTCCAAGTTTACTTATCAACTGAAATAAAGTATTTATTCAGCAAATTGCTGTTAGCTTGGTGAAAAATGCGCATGACGAAAAACCGTTTAATCAAAATGTAGCTATCTAGTACATTGTTAGAGTATCTATAAAGTTTTCTCATATATCCGTTTTATTACTGATGAATTTCAACCATAATAAACCTTATTTATAATCAAATTAAACCCCTTTTAAAAAAAAAATTTTAAAGTACCTATTTTGGGCATATAAATTTTAAAAATTTGGGAAAATTTTATAAAAAATTTTTAAAAAAAATTGGGCTGGAAATTTTTTGATTACCCCTTCTCTCAGCTTTTAAAAACAAGTTTTTACTTGGGATATATATATATATATATATATAAAATTTTAAAATATATATATATATATATATATATATATATATATATATATATATATATAAAAATTTTTTTTTTTTTCAGGTATGCGGTCTGTATTTAAAAAAAACTCATTTGTTTTTTATCCCCAATATTTCGTAAAAAAAATTTTTTAATTTTTTTAAAAATAAAAATTTTAAAAAAAGATTTCCCAAAAAGAAGTTTTTTAAAAAAATTTAAATTTTGGGTTTGTCCCACAAACTTAAGTTGGGGAAAGTTAAAAAAAATTCAATGCTCCCCAAGCACTTTCAGAGGGGGAAAATAAAATAAAAACATGGGAAAAATTTTTAAACTAGTCTTTTAAAAAAAAAAAAAAACATACCCCAAAAAAAAATAAAAATATACCCCAAAAAAAAAAATTTTTTAAAAATTCAAAGGTTTAAAATTTAAAAATCTCTATATATACAGTTTTAGCTAAAAAAATGAATTAAATTGATCTTAAAATATAGCAATAAATATTGGAAAAAACTGATTTGGGATCTGACTTAAAATTAATCCCCCATTATTTTCTTTAGGGAAACTTTTTTGGGGAAAAATCTCTTTGATTTTTCATTTCTAAATTTTTTTTTTTAAAAAAAATTAAAGTGGGTTCCCTTTTTTTTTATAATGTTTCCTAACACAAGAGTTTTTTCCAAATGAACCCCCCCCTCCCTTAAAAGGGGTTGTTATTTTGGTTTTTTTTAAATTTTTGAAAAATTTTTTTTAACTTTTGGCTATCTTGACTAAACAAATATATTTATTTTATTATAATAAAAAATATTTTATTTTTAAATTTTTTAATAAATAAAAATTTTTATTATATTTATTTATTTATTTAAATTTTTAATATATATATATATATATATATATATATATATATATATATATATATATATATATATATATATATATATATATATATATATTTCATTTCCTTGTTTTTTGGAAATTTTGGGGCAAATTTAAAAAGGTTATTGTTAAAAAATCAAAATATATTTTTCTGTAACTGTATCAAGATTGGCGTATGCAAACTTCAAAAAAAAACTCTATTCTTTTTGCTAAGAAAACCCCCCGAAGGTTCCCCAAAAGAGGCACGTGGGCGACCCAGTAAGAATCTGCGGGGGAAAATGACTTGGGGGCAAAACGAATCAGTATCGCAGACAATCGATCTCTTTAAAAAATTTCCATCTAGGAAGTGTAGAAATAAACTCGGGAAAAAGGGTTTTTTTGCTTTTTGGGGATTATTATATAAGGCCCCAAGAAGACACAAAAAAAAAAAATAGTCGGAAACGTTATAGCTCAACATTCCGTAAAAACTTTTTACTCGATACGCATTTTTTATTAAATATTATTTTGTATTAAATGGTGGTAAAAAAAAATAAAATGTATTACATTATTTAAAAGGGGGGGGGGAATAAAAAATAATAATAAATTTTTCCCCTTTCCATGAGATGCCAATTTTGGTGGCGTTGCCACGTTATTATGAAAAAAGAAATATTTTTTATGTTTTAGTATTAAGACATAGTTTTTGAAAAATGGGGTTTTAAAATTTAAAGCCCCCAAATTTTTAATTTAGGCTTTATACAAGCCTTTGTAGGTTTTTAAAAAATAATAAAAATGTGTAAAAAAAATAGGGTTGAAAATCTAGAACAATTACAAGTTTCGGTACTTAGACATCATTTACGGGGTAACCCCCCATCCTTTATGCAACGAGTCTTAAAGGGTTTAAACTTAATTTTTAAATTTATACAGCTTAGCAGGAAAACCAAAGGGTTCATATAAGCCCTTGTAGGCATGATCTTAAAAATTTTTTTTTGTACATAGACGTCTTAATAAAAAGAAAAAAAGGGTTTAACTTTTAACATACACATGGCTTCTTTTCCCCTGAAAACTATCTTAAAAAAAAAAAATCGGTGGAAAAAAAAAAGAGTTGACATGATCTTACAATCCTTTTTTTTTTTATCTAGACATCCTTTATACAACAAGCATTAAATGGGGTTTAAAATTTTAAAAATTTTCCCCCTGTGGGAGAATATTTTTTTAAGGGCCAAACCCCCTTTGGCTCCCCTTTTAAATAATAAAAATCGGTGGAAAATGGGGGGGGGGATGATCTTAAACAATTTTTTTTTGTATTGGGGGGTCCTTTATACAACGAGCCTTAAATGTATTTAACATTTAAAGACTTTATACACGTGACGGGATAGCCAACAAAACTTCATATAAGCCCTTGTGGGATTTTAAATTATTAAAAATCAGTAAAAAAAATAGGAGTTGGGATGATCTTAAACAAAAACATTTTTGGTTTTAAACCCCCAGCCTTAAATGGGTTCAATATTTAAAGACTTTATACACGTAGCAGGATAGCCTACAAGGGCCCCATAAGCCCTTGTAGGCTACTTTATAAAAAAATATAACTTTGGGGAAAAAAAAAAATTTTTGGGTTCATAAACAATAAAAATTTTTTTGGGATCTAGACACCTTTTTTACAACGAGCCTTAATGGGTTTAACAATCAAAGACTTTATACACGTGACACGATAGCCTACAAGTGTTCCCAAAAAACCCAAAAAGGGTCCCCATAAATAAAAAAAATCGTGAAAAAATAGGAGTGGGGGTGATCTTAAACAATAACATTTTTGGCATCTAGAAATCCTTTATAAAAGACCCCAATGGGTTTAACATTTAAAGACTTTATACACGTGACACCATAGCCTAAAAGTGCTTCATAAAACCCCTTTAGGCCCCTTTTAAAAAAAAAAAAAATGGGAAAAAAAATATAAGATTGGGGGGGGAAAATTTTAACAATAACATTTTCTTTTAAAAAATCCTTTATACAATGACCCCTTTAAAGGGGGTTTAATATTTAAAGATTTTCCCCCGTGGCAGGATAGCCACAAGGGTTTTTAAGTCCAAGTAGGCTACCTTATAAATAAAAAAAATCGGTAGAAAATAGGAGTTAGGGATGATCTTAGGCGGTTACTTTTTTTTTTCTAGACATCCTTTATACAACAACCTTAAATGGGTTTAACATTTAAAGACTTTCTACCGTGGCACCTATATTTGGGTTTTTATAACCCCCTTTCAAAATCTTATAGATAATAAAAATCGGTGGAAAAAATAGGGTTGGGATGGTTTTAAAAGTTACATGTTTTTTGTACAAATGTAGTTTATACAAAAAAAGCAAAAAATGGGTTTAACATTTAAAGACTTATAAGGGGGCCCAAAGGGACTTGGCTTCATGCAAAAATTTTGGGGGTTTGTCTTAAAGATAATAAAAATCGGTGCAAAAGTATAAGAGATGGGATGACCTTAAACAATTACATTTTTTGATACTTAAAAAAAGTTTATGAAAGGAGCGAAGATATGTTAATCATAAAAAAACCCAAAACAACCGGGGCCCAAAGGACTTCAGTTTTTTAAATCTTGTGGGCTGTTTTAAAGATAATAATATTCGGCAAAAAATAAAATTGACTTTTTTTAAAAATTACTTTTTGGAAAGACATTTTTTTTAAAGGGAAAAAAATTGGTTAAAAATCCGAAGATCAAACCCCCCGGGGGTACCTAGTACTTAGGCTTTCTGGGCTCTTTAAAAATTTTAAAAATTTCCCCGGAAAAAAAAAAAATTTGTGAAAATTTAAAAAAATTAAATTAAAAGTGCTTTAAAAATTTTCTTTGAAAAATTTTCCCCCTAAAAAAAAAAAAGGTTTTGGAATCAAAACTATATGCTCTAAAAAGACATCAACAAAACTTTTTTACTTTGTGGGATGGTAACGAAGAAAAAAACCCATAAATCTGAGTACACAATGGCATTGTCTATTGAGCTTAATAGGCTAACAAAAACAGTTTTTTTTTTCTTAAATTTGTAAAGTTAGAGAAAACCCAAATTTCCCCGGGATTACAAATATATTTTTTTTTAAATACCTTTTGGGTTTTTTAAGCACAAAATGCACAAATACGCAACTTTTTCTGTTTCCCCCACTTGTGGAGAGACAAATCTTCCACCAAATTTTGGTTTCCCCGGAGTGTCGTCGGGGTTTACACCAAATTTCCCCAACTAAGTTTTCCACAAGTTGCGGTAATTTGTTGCCTGTTCTACAAAATACAGCAACTTTTTCTTTTTCTTTGGAAACAAATCTTCCCAATTTTTTAGTTTCCCCGAAGTTGGTGGCTAAAAAAATTTTGCAATAAAAGTGGAATTTTTTGTTGCTCCCCCTTTGGGGGCAAAAAACTTTAAAAACAATGGAAATTGAAGAACTACTACCAAACCTTTTGGAATTTTTTGGGAAAACTTTTTCCCCCTTTTTTTTTTTAAAATTTTAAAAAAAGGGCAACTTTTAGTTTTCAAAAAAAATCCCCGGCCAATTTGGGAAAAATTTGCAACTTTTAGTTGAAACTTTAAAAGTTTTCCACAAAAATCTTTTGTCAACTTTTAGTTGTCAACAAAAGGAAAAAAAAAAAAGTTGACAAAAAAAAAGGAAAAAGATTTTTTTTCCCCTTTGCACAAGCAACTTAAAAGAAAACTAGTGGAGAACTGGAGAACTACCCCCTAAACCTTTCCCTTTTAATTCTTTGGCAACAAGTTTTTCACTTGTTTCTTTTAAATGTAAGGGGGCAATTTTTTTTTTAAAAAATTTTTTCCACTTTTTTCTCAATTTAAAGAAAAGAAACCCTTTAAAATTACAATTTTTTTTTTTATAAACAAAACCTTTTTTAAAAAAATTACTCAACTGATTTAAAAAATTTTGAAGAATAATCGAGTTTAAGCGAACTTTCGAAAGTTTTACAAAATTTAAAATCAGTTTTATTTAATTTGAAATGACAGATCCAATGACGTCAGCCCATAAAAATAAATTTTGTCCGCCAAAAAGGACTTATTTTTAAAAACCTATAAAAAATGTAATACATTTACAATTAAAATTTTTTTAACCCAACAACTTGTTTAATAAAATCAACATTAATTTGGGGAAAACCGGCTTTTAAAATAAGGCAATAATTTACATTTTGTGGCAATATATTTACACTTTTTTTTTTAAAATTTTTAAAAAAAAAAAATGTTATTTGGATCTGTACACTAGTTAAAAAAATTCCCACTAATAACTGTCTTAAAAAAAACAGTTTTTTGGACGGCTAAAAACTATATGATTAACTAATGATATGAAGGGGGGAGTCATGATTTTTTTTTTTTGGGGGGGGGGGAGACGGAAAAAAATAAAATTAAAAAAATTGTTTTTAAAAAAGGAAACTTTACAGTTACCTGGGTAAATGAAAAATAAAAAAAAAATTAAAGGGGTTTTTCTTATTTGCGAGATCTTTAAACTAAAAATAATTTTAAATTTAATTAAAAGGGGGCTTAAATAAAAAAGAAATTTTGGGCAAATTTTAATTTTTTTTTTATAAAACCTTGGCCCCCCAAATTTTTTTAATTTTTTTGGAAAAAACTAAAACCCCATAACGTTACTCTCGTACTTGCAATTTTTCCTGACGATTTAAAAAATTTAAAGGGGAAAAAGGGGGGTAATTTTTTCCTTTTTTTTGGGGTCTTTTTATATCCCTTTTAACCATACTCAACATTGTTTTTTTTAAGTTATCCCCCAAAACTTTAAACATGTAATTAAAGTAGTTTTTTTTAGAGACATGCGATGGGACGATTATTAAAGATGACATTTTCAAAAATCATTTCGCCACATTCTGCCTTTTAAATTTTGGGGAAAAAAGACCCAAAATTTTTTGTGCCCCAGCCCCCTTAAACCCCAAACCGAATTTTCAAAAAGGGGTTTATTTTGGAAAATGATAACGTCACGTAACCCCCTAATTTTAAGGATCATTTTTTCAAAAATTTTTTTTAAAAAAATACAGTTTTAAAAAAATAAAAAAAAATTTTCTTTTTTTTTGCTGGTGTTCTTTCAAAAAAATTTTTTTTGGTATTTTAACCTGTTATTCAGGAAAAGTTTCTGAAAATGTGGCTCAATTCTGATACTGGATTCGTGTTTAAAGGGGGAAAAAATACATCGAGAAACCTATATCGCATTCAAAGTACAGACCACTTTTTTTTTTTTGGGTGGCTGTAAAACCAAAAACATTTTTAGGCGTTTGATTTTTAATTTTAAAAAACAGCAAAAACTAAAATGCGCATGAGCAATTTTTTGTTTTTTTAATTTAAAATGATGTCTTCTTAGTATTATTTTGCTACCTTTTAAAAATTTAGGCCCTTATAGTCCTTTGACCCCCCTTTTAAAAAAATAACTTCTTTAAAAAAATTTTTAAAAAATTTAAAAATAAAATTTTTTTTAAAATTTTAAAACAAGGGTACCTTTTTGTTAGGTATCGTGGTTAAAGAATTGAAAATTTTTTAAAAGGGTATCACCCAACTACCCCTCTCCATTTAATTTTTTTGGGGTTGGGGCCACCCCTTCTTAAGGGGTTGCAAATAAATATTTCAATATGTTGGGGTTAGGTCCCCCTTAAAAAAATAAATCGACGGGTTGGGGGGCTTTTAAAAAAGAAAGTGCGTTTCCGAAATATTTTTTGGTTTCGTCTTCGTTGCGCCCCCTTATTTGCCCACCCCTACTAGGGGGGGGGGGGGGCCACCCCTTCCGTACCTGGCTAGGCCCATCATAATAGGAATACTAATGCAAAAAGGAAAGGGTTAAAATTACCTATTTTTTATTTGTATTTCAACAACTTTTTTAAAAGGGGTTTTTTTTTTATTCGAAAAAAAAAAATTTTCTCAAAAAACTTGTTCTGAAAACAAAAAAAAAAATCGGTTTTTTAAGGGGTTTTTAAAAGAAAACTTTCATTGAATATTTTATCAAAATTGGGGTTTTCCCCCTATTGATAAAAATTTTTTTTTTTTTCAATATTATTTTAAGATTTTTATTTTTTTTTGGTTTATGTTTTTTCCCCAAAAATTTTAAATTTAAAAAACAAATGGATCCTTTTAGTTTTGTTTTTTTCCTTCTTTCGTTTTAAACCCCGGTGGTTTTTAATTAAAACTTACACAAAACCGATCAAACAAAAGGAGGTTTTTTTTTAAATAAAAATCCTTTAATAAAATCGTCCAATTTTTTTTACTTTTGGGGAAAAAGTAATTTTTGGTTTGAAAAAAAAGAATATTAGGGCGTTAGTGGCGAATTTTAGGTATTTAAGTTATGAACCCCAAATTATTTTGTCATATTTTTGTCATTTTTTAAAAAAATTTTTTTTGCATTTCCCCAAATTTTTGGAAATGACATTTTTTTTAAAGGGGACTAATGATTTGTTTAAAAACATTTAAATTTTTTTTTAAAAAAATTCTTTATTTTAAACCAAAAAAGGTTGTGGGGGGCTTTTATTATAAATAAGTAATTACAAACCTATTTTAGCTTACAATAATTGGAAGAGACGTTAACTTTTTTAAAAGAAAACATTAAACATCGGAACTGCATTACTTGTTTAGTCCACCCCTTTTTCTCGTTGGAAATATGGAATTGAAAAAACCCCCCATAAGTTATGGCATTACAATGGACCATTTTTGTAAAGGGGGGGGTCGCCACACAATCATATGGGTGTATCTTGAATAGAAAATGCAATTTTTTTTTTACAATAAAATTTATAAAAATTATTTTTTAGAAGATTTTTCAAAAAAATTTTTTTTTTTAAAAAAAAGAATTTCTTGGTTATTTAAAGATGATTGTTTTAAAAAATTTTTTTTTAAAGGGGCCCTTTTTGGGGAACCAATGTCCCACATCCAAGTCAACATAACTAATTTTTTTTAACTCCATTTCACTTTTTGTCATCTTGGCGATAGACTTACCACCAAAAAATTTTTTTTCCAAAAAAGGTTTAAAATTTTTTATTTTTTTTTTAAAAACTGCAGGGGCCCCGGGCCAAACAATTCCCTTTTGGGGAGTACCCCCAAGGGTTTTAAAAGTTTCATTTTTTTGATTTCTTTGTTAAAATACATTTTTTATTAATTTTAGGTGCAGAAAACAAAACATATGGACTTAAAAATCTTAAAAAATTAATAAAAAATTTAAAAAAGTTTTTTAAAAAAGTTTTTTTAATTTTTTATGTTGTTCTTCCCCCGTTTTAAATTTTTCCCTTTAATTTATCGACCCGCCATTGAAATGTTAATTCCGGGGTTTTTTGGGAATTTTTTTTTTTTTGTTTTAGGTAGTCAGCATGTTCCTAAAGGGGGAATAGTTTCTGTTGACACACGGGGTCTCCTGGAACCCAACAAAGAATTGGTAATAGTGGAGGAAATTTGTAAAAAAAATTATTTAATAAAAATTTAAAAAAGAAGTGATAAGGTGCGGAAAATTTTTCCTAAAATCTTCTTGCTGTTTTTTCCCCCAATTTAAAAAAATCTTTACAAAATTTAAAATTTTTGCCGACATTTGTTTTTTTCAATAAGGTTTACCAACTTATTTTAAAATTTCAAACGACATATATAAATTATTTTGTAAAAAAAATTTTAAAAATTGGGGTTAATCCCAAAAAAAAATTTGAATTTTTATTTTTAAAATTTTTTTGACCAAAAACCCTTAAATTCTTTTTGGTTAAAATTAAAATTTTATAGTGAAAAAATATTTTAAGGATTTACCTTTTAAAAAATTATCAAATATTTACCAAAACCGCACCTACTTGCATCAAAGAAAACCGCAGCAATTTTTTTTAAAAACCCAAAAATTTTGCGTGCATAAATCAAAAAAATTAAGGGGGAAAAAGTACCGGGTTTCCCCTTTTGGGGGTTTTTTTCGGGGTATCTCCGTTATTTTTAACGTTAGCGGGATCGGTTTTCGCGACAGTTTTGCTTCTTTTTCGTGAAGCTAAAAAATGCCGTTAACGAAATTTTTATAGCCCTTTTATTTTTTTTAAAAACAGGGCTTTTTTTAAAAAATTATTTTGGGCCCTTTATCTTATCCTTCAACTTGTCAAAAAGGTAAAATAAATTTGATGGGTTTTTTTCCTAGAATCGGGGTATGAAATTTTTTTTACATATTTACTTTTTTTTTAGTTAAAAAAACCAAATTAGGGTTTTTTTTAAAAGGACCCCCCGTTTTTTTTAAAATGTTATGCATTTATTGAAGGTACCTACTTGCAAGGTATTCAATACTTCTTCGTTAGAAAATATGTAATTTTAATTGTTTATTATTTTATTCATGGCCACTTTTAAAATTTCCCCTTTTTTTAAAAAATTTCATTTATTTCGTGTTTTTTTAAAGTGCATACTATTATATTTTTTTCGCTAAAGAAAGGAATTTTATAGTCTATAAAAAAAAAGGGTGTCCTATTTAAAAAAAAATTTTTTTTAATAACCCCCAAAAAATAAATATGTAAAAAAATTATTTTACTGCATTCTAGGGAAAAAAAAACTAAAATTTAACCTTTTCGATGGGGGTTAAAAGGTAACGGAGATACGGGGGGTCCCAAAATGCAATTTTTTTTAAAAAAGCCCTATTATTTTAAAAAAAAAGGGGTAAAAAATTTCGTTAACGACATTTTTAGCTTCACGAAAAAAGTAGCACCCAGTCGCAAAACCGCATGCCGCTAACTTTAAAAAAACAAACCCAAAAGTACCCACAATGGGACTTCTTGTACTTAAAAATGCTTTCCCAAAAATTCCTCCTTTTTTGTTTTGTGTATTGTCTAAAGTTGACTTGGCCCACTATACAAAAAAAAATCGTATCCAGAGATGGTATATAGTTTTCGATGAATTTTGCCTTCTAAACACGAATTCGTGGCCCCAAAATTTTGGGGGCCCTCAGCTGACAATTGTTTTTAATCTTGAAAAACCAAAAAAAAAAATGCAATAGGGGGGGTTTTTCCCGGCCAAATTTCTGAAGGGGGGGAGATGCTAGAGCAAAACTAACCATGGTTGTAATTAGGGCGCAAAACTCCCCGATAACCATGTACCCCTCTTTTTGGACGATACTTTTTTTTTTTTGAAAATTTTTTTTTTTTTGGTTTTTTTAATTGGGAAAATTGGCCTGAGGGCCCAAAGGTACAGGTTTCTTGTTTAGGAAGCAAAAAAAACATAAAACCCCTATTTTCCCCTTCTAAAAACACTCAAATATCCGAAGTAGTAGAGTTGCTTTGTTTTTTCCCTTTTTTTTATTGAAAAAAATTGTAACCTTTTATTATATCGAAAACTATAAAAAAAATCTCTAAAAAAATACTTTTTTTTGAAGAAAGGGAAAATTTTTTTGGGTGTTTTGAAGGGGTTGGGAAAAAAAATTGTTAATTTGGTTAAATTTTGACCACGGATTCATGTTTGGGAGGTAAAAATTTTCCTCGATAAACATATATTTTAACTCTGGGTCCCCTTCTTTTTTTTTTGAAGGGTGTTATCATTTTTGCCAGCTAGACGTAAAAAAATTTGGATACTATTTAGAAAAAAAAATGTATAATGTTTCTAAAACGCATATCATTTTTTTTGACTGTTAATGAGGGATAATTACAAAATTGTTTAAAATCGGGGTCATAATTAAAATAAGTTTAAAAAAAAAACCCTTTGAGCGTCTAATTATAACTTGGTTTTTTTAAAAAACCATCAAGTTGTTACCAACTACCACTGTTTGTTTACAATACCCCAAAATAAAAATGTTTCCTATTTTTCTTTCAAAACATTATGGAAATATAGGTCAACCTGAAGAAAATGCATTTGAAGCAGACGATCTCTTTCCCCAAAAATTTCCCCGGGTTGAAATTGCGAGGGGGGCCCTTGCCAAAATTTGAAAAAAATCTTAAAAATACTTAAAATATAAAAAATGATTAATGGGTTTTACCATTTCGGCGCTCTTATATTTTTTTAATGAATGGTTTTTTTTTAATTCCCCAAAAGGGGTCTTTATTTTTTTTTTTTCTTTATCTAAATTTATTTTAAAATTATTTTAAAACCTTATTTTTTTTAAAAATAATGAAACAATTAAATTTATAAAAAAAAAATTAAGAGAAAAAAAGACAAAATTAAAAAATGTTTTTAAGATGCGGTACTGACTTACTTGTAGAAATTTAAAACTGATTTTTTTTCTTTTTTTTCCCCAAGTTTATTCCCGTAGACACTTGGCAACATAGTGAAAATGCATACAAACCCCTTTTTTTTCCCCCGGGGGGTTCCCCGGGGCAAAATTTTTTATTGTTCCATTGTGATGAGGTCGGATAAAAGGAATAGGCTTGCGAAGTTACAAAAGGGAAAAAAAAAAAATTTTTTTTAATTTAAACTTTTTTTTTAAATTAAAAAATGTTTTAAAAAAAAAAAAAAATTAAATAGTAGTAGTTTTTTTAAGAATATGATTGTTTTTTAATTTTTTTTTTTTAACAATATTTAAAAAAATTTAAAAAGGGGTTTTAAACAAAATTTTGGGGAAAAAAAAAATTTTCTTCAATATGGCGTCTATAGCTATTTAAACTTCTTCCCAGGTTTCTTGGTGGACCCCCCGATCACTTCTCGATATATCCAAGGCTTCTGAAAAAACTTTTTTCTTAAAGTTTTTTTGAAAACGTATGGTTTCAATAACACTAAAATTTTGAAATCCATTATCTTTTTTTGTTAATTGGTACAAAAGGGGTTTTTAAAAATAATAACAACTACTCTTAGGACTATGACTTATATACTAGTCCAAGGCATTTAAAATTAAAAAACGATCAAAATAAAAAAATTTTTTTTGGCCCCCCCGATATAAAATGCGGTTTTTTGCTTTTGTTTACAAAGCCCCCGGAAAAAATTTTTTGGTGGTTATGCCTTTTTTTTGAAAAATGCATTCTGGTGCAATAATAATTTGGAAAATTATAATTACTTTTAATATTCTAAAAGGGAAACAAACGAAAATCGTTACTGGCATTAGAAATATGAGGGGGGCTCGGGGGTGGCCCAAGGGGAAAGGGGAAAAAAAAGTAAAAAAACCAAATTATAAAAAAAATGTATTTAAATAATAAATTTTTTTTTTTTAAATTGAATTATTACATCCATATACAAATAAAATTTTAAATTTTTTTAATTAAATACTAAACATCTTTTTTAAAACCCTTTTTTCTTTTTCCCCCCTTTTCATTTTTTTTCCTCGTCACTATCCTCGGCCTGGTGGGAAGGGGGGTTTTGGTTTGAGCAATTGCCATCGCAATGCTTGCATGAAAATGAGCACTCCAACCCCTTCGCCCCGGACCCGCACCTTGTGCCACAGTCGGTTTCAGGGGGAAAAGAGATAAATTTTTTTAAAATTTCCCGGGACTGGTTTTCCGGGTCATGGTGACAGGACTGAGCTCTCGATCCCCCCGTTCCCAACCCCTTTTTTAACAAAATTTAAAAGGCTCTCTTTTCCCCCCTATTTTTCTCTTCGGTCGATATAGAAAATTTCTGTTCGCGCCGGTCCCCGGGGGAACGATATTCTCTTGATAGCTTTGGCGTCTTTTTTAAATCCGTTTCGAGACGGAGAAAAAATTTTCAAAGCAAAATTTTTTAAAAGTGAAAATTAATTTAAAATAAATTAATTTTTTTATTAATTATACCTCTGGGGGGAAAATTTAATCCCAAAAAATTAATTCGGGGATCACCGAAAACCCGCGGTAAAAATTTTTTGGCTGTTTTTTATGGAGGCGGAAATTTTCCCCCCAAACCCCCAACCCCCCCCCGGGACCCCCCGAAAAACTGGTTTTCCGGGGAATTTCCCCAATACCAAAATTTTAAACTTTCCCCCAAAACCCCCCTAAGAATTTTCAAGCGATTTTTTTGAGTTTCCAGTCGTTCTTATAATATTGCAAGTAATTATGAAATTTTCAAAATGCATTTATTGCACCAGAATGCATTTTTTTAAAAATGGCATAACCCAATATATAGACTTTTTTTTCCGGGAGCTTTCCGAAAAAAATCGAAAACCCCCTCTCGATATCTGCTGGCCTTAAAAATTTCCGATTTATTTCCCAACTTTCCTGGACTAACCCAGCGAAAATTACGGATTAGCAACGGTTGCCACATATTAAAAAAATTAATACTTAGGTCTGTTACATTCTGGTTTTTAGAATATTATAGCTTCTCTAAATTCTTTTCCCCTCTTTCTTTATAAATTATTTTTTTTTTCCGACCAAACCACTCTAAGATTATTACTAAAAAGAGAGCACAAGAAACATAAGAAATTCGAGTTCGCGGGTTGCCAAACATGCATGGTCAAAATAACACCGCATTACCATGGTTGAAAGCAAAAAAAACCTTCTTGAAGAAAATACAGTTTTTTAAAAAACTGTAATAATTCTAAACATTCAAATATATTTATCAAACTTAGTATTGAATTTCCCCTATCGGGGTTTCCCTTTTAACCGTGAAAAATCGGTCAGTTTCTTAAACCCCAACCAAAGTATATAAGTCAAAAACCCTTAAAAATTGAGAGTTTTTTAAGGGGTCATTTGAAAACGTTTGAAATAAAAATTAACCAAAGTTTTATTGTTCCGGAAAAAATTTTTTTAAACCAAAAATTTTTTATATGTTCGGAGATTTTTTTTTAGAACTGACTCAAAATATAGTATTTTAAAATGATACCAACTAACAAATTTAGAAAATGAAAGTCCAAGAATTTTTTTGTTACTGGGAAAAAAACATATCTTTAATGTTTTTGTACGGTCCCGCCCCAAAACATCGTTTCCTAGTCACACTCTCTATTTCCACGGCATCAGCATAGCTTCCCCCACCGGGGTTCGAGCCCCTTTTGGGGCGGGGAAAAAATTTCCCCTTTATCAGCCGCTTTGCGGGGCCCTTTTTAAAACCCAAAACCTTACGTAACGTCTTTCTAACGATTCTTTTTCCCCGGGGTTTTAACACCCACACAGTATTGGGCCAAAAAATTTTTCTTGGGGAACCCCAAAAAAAATTTAAAATTTTTCCCCAAAAAATTTTTTTAAACCCCCTATTTTCCCCTAAAAAAATTATAAATAAAAGGTGGGGACTACAGAAGAAAATGGGTGACCGAAAAGTAAAACTCGTAAAAATTTTTTTTTAATAATTTTTTTAAAATTGAGGGGGGTTTTTATTATTTTTAATTATTTAAAAATATTTATTAGAAAAAAAAAAAGGGGGTTTTAAAATTTCTTTACCCTATTCTTTAAAATTTTTAGCATGTCTCCCCTTTAAAATGGAATAGTAATAATCTCTTCCCTGATTTAGTTTTGTTTTTTTTTTTTTGTACTAGATGAAAAAACCTTTTTCCCCAGGCGAAAAAATATTAAAAAAGCCTCTTTTTAAAAACGCCTTTTTCCTCGGGGAACGGTTTTAAAAAAAACTTTTTTTTCTATTTTTGTCCCGGGGGGGAAAATTTAAAAAAAACCCGGTTCCTTAGGGGGTTTACCCCTAAAGACCCCTTTCCAAAAAATTTTAATTTTAGCTCAAGGAAAAAATTCAGGATCACTGGACAGACCAAAAAATTTATATATACCTACCTCAAATAAATATAATATTTTAAAAAATTATATATATATATATATATATATATATATATATATATATATATATATATATATATATATATATATATATATATATATATATATATATATATATATATATTTTTTTATTTTTTTAATTTTTTTTTAATTTTTGGGTTTTGGCCCCTTTTTTAAAAAATTAAAAAATTTTTTTTTTTCTTTTTTAATTAAAATTTGGAAAAAATTAAATGATCCTAAAAAATTTTGCCAAAAAAAACCAAAAAAAAATTTAAAAAATTTTTTGGCAAAAATTAAAAAGTGGTTTTTTTTGAAAAAATTTTTTTAGAATAAAACAAGCAATTTTTTGTTTTTTTTTTTTAAAAAAAAACAAAAATAAAATAAAAAATTTTTATTTTTAAAAAATAAAAAAAAAAAATTTTTTAAAATTTTTAATTAAAATTTTTTTTGCTTCCGGCCTGGGGGAAAAATGAAAACTTTTTTCCCTCTGCCAAAATTTTAATTTTAAAAAAAAAAAAAAACCTTAAATCGGGAAGAGGATTTTTTTTTCCCCTTTTTGGGGGCCATTTTTTGGAAAGGAAATTTTACTAAATTTTAAAGGAAAATAAAATATGGCTTTTTTTCTAAAAAAATTTTTTTTAAAAAATTTAAAAAAAAAACCCCCCCCCGGGGGTTTAAAATTATTAAAAAAAAAATTTCGGCTCTTCCCAAAAGTTCCAAAAAATTTTTTGTATCCCCCCTTTTTTTATAATAAAACTAAAAATAGGGGTTTAAATAAATTTTGGGGAAAAATTTTAAAAATTAAAATTTTGGTTTTTAAATTTAAAAATTTTGGAAAAATTGTGGGGAAAAAAAATTGGCAATCGTTAAAAGACAAATTGGGTTTAAAAAAAAGGGGGTAAAAAAAAAATTTCCAAAAAAAATATTTTCGGGGAACCCCAACTATCCCGGGGAAATAGAAAATGGGGAAAAAAGTTTTGTGCAACCTAAAAAAAAATTTTAAAATATGTTCTCCCCTATTTAAAATCTTGGTTTATTTTTTAAATTTTTAGTTTTATTTTTTTTAAAAACTATTTTTTTAGTCGTTTAAAAAAATTAAAAAATGAAAATTTTGGGTTAAAAATTTTCCTTTGGGGGAACAAACCAACGTTTGGGTTGTGATTTCAAAACTTTTTTTAAAAGATAAAAACTCAGCCTGTTTTCCCCTCGAAACTGGATTTAAAAAAAAACGAAAGCTATCAAGAGGTAGGTATCTTACCGTGGGGCCCCGGGGAAAAATTTTTTTTTATCAAGAAAAAAAAAAAATGGGAATAGAGAGACCAATTTCGTTGAAATGGGGTTTTAGGAATTTGGGGGAGCTCAGTCCTGTCACCATGACCCAGGGGAAAAAAGTCCCCAGGGAAATTTTAAGCACTATTTTCTTGTTCCTTTTAAACCGACTGTTTTGGACAAGGTGCGGTTTTCCCACAAAAGGGTTGGAAAAGCTCACTTGCATGCAAGCTTTTGATGGCAAAATTCTCAAACCCCAAAATGCACTTCCAACCAAAAGGCCCCGGATAATGACGAGGAAGAAAAATGAAAAAGGGGAAGAAGAAGAGTTTGAAGATGTTTAGTATTTAAGTTAAAAATTAAACATTTATATATGTGATGTAAAATTCAATATTAAAAAAAAAGGAAAATTTATTATTTAAATAAAGTACTATTTATATAATTTGTGATTTTTTTCTTTCTTTATTACCTTTCCCCGCAGAGCCACCCCCCCCGCGCCCCCCCGGTATTTCTAATGCCAGTAACATTTTCGAGCCGTTTCCAATCGTTCTTAGAATATTAAAAGTAATTATGCAATTGCAAAATGCATTTATTGCACCAGAATGCATTTTTCGAAAAATGGCATAACCACTTCATATAGACTTTTTTCCTGGGAACTTTGTAAACACAATGCAGAAAACCGCATCTCTATATAGATGGTTAACATTATTTCCAAGTTCCGCCCACGTTGCCTATTTGGTGTATGGTATCATCTGTTTATCACTTCCGGTTTAACCGGAAATAGCGTGAATTGTGATATATTAAATAGAACACCCTGTATATTTTAAATAATAAAATTCTACAAGTTATTTCCGATATAAAAGCTGTATTATATCATATACTTATCTTTATTTGTTTTCGCAATAATGGCCACTGAAAATGCCTAATTGCTCTAAAACGTATAAGTAATCGTCGAAATTTTATACTTGGGGGTTTTCGAGGTCGCTTATTACGAATTTGAAAAAAAAATGGCTGACTGATAATGGAGCGAAATTGAAATTTAAAAACAGATTTTTTTACTCCTTTCTCGAATAAAACATTTATAAAACAATAAAAACATAAATTTACGTATTTTTTTAGGTATATTTCAATTTTTATTTTTTTGCATTTTTCGCCCTTCCCCCTTCATATTTTAATTTTTAACTCGTTGGTATTAAATGTTAAAATTATTTTTAAAAAAGTTGTAAAAAAGAATGTTTTTTTTTATATAATTTTACAATGTACTTGTATTTTTTTTAAAATTTCGACCTATAATTTGACGTTACCACAAAAAAAATTATGAGCAAGGCATAGAGACCCTGGGCAATTATATATACGTACACAGTCATCTTTTCTTTTGCTTGTAGTTGTTCCTGCAAAACAGATGTGGTTGCAGGAAAAATGCAAAAAAAAATTAAAATATACTTTAAAAAATACGTAAATTCATTTTTTTATTGTTTTATATGCGTTTTATGTAAGAAAAGAGTAAAAAATGTATTTTTAAATTTGAATTTGGCGCCATTATCAGTCAGCCATTTTGAATTTTCCAATTTTCTTTTTAAATTCATAATAAGCGACCTCGTAAACCCTCGAGTACGAAATTTGAACGATTACAATTATTTATGCGTTTTAGAGCTATTGGTAATATTTTTTAATGGGTGCAAATTATGCCCTTTTCGAAGAAAAAATTTAAATGACCCAATATGTAACTTAAATCTTGTATTATAGAGATCAAACGCTGTAAGAACAACACCAATACGTCACGGTCTCATATGACAAACCCGTATAAAACCGTGATGTATCGGTGTTGTTCTAACAGCTTTCGATCTCTACTAAAAAATATATATATTCTGTTTTTTAATAGAACTTCTTTAAAAAATGCCCAAAAATCTCAAACATGCACTTTTTTGCATATTAATGCATTTTTAGGCACTTTGCCCACCTTTTCGAGTGACCGGGTTATGATTTTTCGATGTTCATACCTTGAATATATATTCTAAGCAACAAAATCTAATAGAGATAAAATTTCTTAAAAACCACCTATTTTTAATTATTTCTGACGACCTATATACTGTTTGAAAACATACAGAGCGAAAACCCTCTTCTTGGTAGGAACGAATTAAGAAAAGCAAGCTTCTATAACAAGAAAGGAAAGAACAATAAGCCAATAGGCTGCAGTTTAAATTAGGGGAAGGCCCCTAATTTAAAAATATTGATGACCTCAAACAAATTTTTACGTATATTAAAGCACTAAGGATACTCTAATCGAGCATTCTCAACCTTAAAGTGTGCAAATAAATAATACATTTATATTAATATGTTTAATAGGTTATATGTTTTCATGATAGCTCCGTAATTTTTAAATGTAGTTTAATTAAAAAGATCAAATCGACTTAATATAATAAATTAAAAACAAAAAGAAGATAATATACCTTTAAGTATTCAGTTGCATCTCATATTTCTTCTACGTAGAACATGTATATTTTAAAGGGAATAAGTAAAAACTAGACAAAACTGTGAAAATATCAGGAAAATTTTAAATTTATCTGTAATATAGGTAATAGGATGTAATAAAAGATGATGTTAACATGGTAGTCACTACATTCATTTAAAAATTTTTTGAGAATAAAAGGTTCTTTGAAACCATACTACTTTATTATTTTTTTACCTAACTACCATAAGAAATAACACAAAAAAGTGACTTGAATAAATATCTTCATTTTGATATTGCCAGCTCTAGAGTGGCTATTATCCAGTAATCCAGTAACGGCCTACAAGTTTGAAACATATCACGTCTCTGTCTGTTTTAACTGCCGTAAGTCTACGTTTGCAATAGGTGCGGGTCACTCTGTGCATGTCTGGTACTGCCAAATACTGAGTCAGTGGCCGAAATTATATTGTTGGTCGCCCAAGTGACACCACTTACATGTTAATTCTGTAAACTTTGCTGATACCAATTGACTTATTTTAAATACGAAATTGAAAAACTAATTAAATTAAAATATTTTTTTATTCTATAATACGGGGAGGTAAAAATCATTTAAAAACATTACAGACCAGTTTAAATATCGCGGTTTAAGTAGGTACAAAAATGAAAAATCCAAAATTTTATTTTAATATCCAACATCCCGTTACAAATTCCCTAGCACTATATTTCTATTTAAAAACTTTAAATGTCAAAGTTAAATCAGTTAAAAAGGATAAAAATGCCTAAAACTGAAGAATAGAAAGCATCGATTTGAATAGTCGTGATCTCGTGAAAGTCAGAAGATTAAAAAAGTCATGGAATTGTTCTTGAAACTCGACAAAATTATACATAATTGGGAAGAATTGTGCATTACCAGAGAGTCATTGTAAACTTGATATCAAATGATCTTTCTATCGGGTGTCTTTGTTAAAATAATAAAATAAAGTTCTTGCAAATATTGTTATCTAAAAAAATTTTTTATACAAGTGCAAAAGCGCAAGAATCCGTATTTGCGTATAAAACACACACATAGTCATACAGTTTTTTATTCAATAAAAAATTAAAATACCTACATACTTTCAGCTGCGATATACAGGTTGATTCACGTTGAGTGTCCTATTAAAAGTTCTGGAGAACCAAAAAAAGAACTTTTTGAAATTTGGCACACGGTTATAAGAGGTTATAAGCTACATTTTAAAAATATTTTGGCAAGTGCAGGGTTGCCAGATCTTACCGAAACCAATGGCAAGATTGTAATTTTAAATAGAACACCCCATTTTTATTGCATATTCGAGTTCTACACAAAATTCTAAGTAATTTTTGTTAACATTTACCTATCCCTACATCTTACCGTTTTTGAGAAAATAATTAATCGCTATTTTTTTATGGAACATCACCATGTCAAAAAGGTATATTTACGTGCCCAACTGAGCTGGATACTACACATTTTTTTGGGGTTAGACTATGCTTGTATTTAAAAGATTTACATGCTATTATAGCAATATTTTAAATGTTTTAAGCATTTAATCCTTATTAATAAAACAAAATATATAATTTTTAAGTAATATGTCAAATAGTCATCAGGACAATTTAAAATAAAAACTTCCATGGCCTACCTAGGTAAATTGTAAATTAAGCCGGTGGCTTATTGTGGATGGTATTTAAAAACAGGGAAAAAAATAAAATTCGTTTGTATTTAAAAAACGGTATCAGATGGGTATAGAAACATGTATAGACATTTTGTGAGAATGGGATAAAATACAGTATGTTGTATTTAAAAGAGTTTTATTCATTATTTAATTTCGGTAAAAATTCAATTTTTTTGGGACACTCTGTAAGATATATTGCCATTATAGCATGTAGATCCTTTAAATACATGCATTGTCTAACCCTAAAAAAATCTGATATCCAGCTTGGTTAAGCACGTAAATATTAAACCTTTTTGACATGGTGATATTCCTTAAGAGTCCATTCGCGCCGCGAAAATTGGATCCAATTTGGGGTTCGGGGCATAATGTTTTTCTCAAAAACGGTATAAGTTATCGATAATTTTTTAAAAACTATATGAAACCCAACACTTAAATCTAGGCTTCTGCTGTAATAGTTTTTTTTTAAATTTGGATTTAGTTTTTAATATTTCCTGGAGTGAAAGTCACCCTAAAATCGGTTATGTTTAGATACTATTTTTTCTTAACTCGACTCATATTTCAAAAATCCGTTACAGCAGAGGCATGGATTATTTCCTTACCTTTAAAATGGTGTATAATTTATGTCATTTAAGTGAAAAATAGTTACCGAAAAACGTTTTCTTCTGTAGGCTTGCAATCAGAAACAACATCGCATCGATACACCGAATTTGGAAGAACCTAAATAAAATATAATTTTTAGTGCGGCTATACAAAAATTGTGGTAGTGGGAGTTTGTTAGTCTCCGCCCACCGTCTCCGCGTCCTTTCACCCGACCCCTAAGGTGTAGCGTAAATGCACTCTTAAACAAAAATAGTAATTAATTATTTTCTCATAAACAGTAAGAGATAGGTATAGGTAGATGTTAATTAAAATTATTTTGAACTTTGTGTAGGATCCGAATATGCAATAAAAAATAGGGTGCTTTATTTAAAATTACAATGTTACCATTAGTTTCGGTTAGATCTGGCAACGCTGCACTTGCCAAAATATTTTTAAATTGTAGCTTATAACCTGTTATGGCCTTGTGTCAAGTTTCAAAAAGTTTTTTTTTATTCTCTAGAACTTTTAATAAGACACTCAACGAGTATCACCCTGTATGTCTTAATAAAAGTTTTACATTTTTTTCAAATGGTACTAAAATATTTTCAATACCAACTAAAAATTGTTTGTATACTTTGTTTGGAAAAAAGATACCTCATCTATAGAAGGTATATACCTCATCTTGCTATAAAAATTAATTAAAAACTTAAAATTTAAATTTTACCAAAAACGCGCTTCAGGGGGATACCCACTGTGACAGCCGAAAAAATGAGTGATGTTCGTGAAAATTACTCGAAACCACAAGTATATCTTATTTTACCCTCGATACAAGTCTAGGCCATGTACAAAATAATATTATCTCTCTTTTTTAAACAGTTCTGGAATCAGAGCAAAAATAAACATCGTTTTTAAAAAACACAAAAATTTGAAAACAAGAAGAAATTTTAGAAGGTGATTTTTATATACACTAGTTCCCTTATATAGCGAATGTAAACATTAAAACAATTCTATTCTCAAAACACCATATTTTTCAATTGTTTATCTTAACTTTGCAAAAAGTAAATTAAATTAAGTAATATTGTAAAATATATTAAGTAACATTACATGCACATATTTATCTTCTAATCATTATCATTAAAAAATATTAACGAAGGCCTAGATTTGTACAATTGTTTATATTTATATGATTGCCGGCGTTAACTATAAATCACTTAAAACGATGATAAAATGATAATATACATACAAAAAATATTTTTGTTATTTAAGTAGATCATTTTTTAATAATAAATACATATTAAATTAAACCAAATTAAATTATAATCAGAAAAACGAATAATTGTTATCAAAGTAGTCCAATACCCATTTAGTCCAGTAACTGAAGACCGGAAAGTACCCAAAGCTGTAAATAAACTGTACAGTTTTCATTTGTGGCGCAATTCTTAGGTCTTCGCGAATGCTTTCGAGTGAGAAAAAGTTTATCACGATTCCGACGTGGGAACCCGTTGAAAATGGCCTCCCAAAGTCCCAAAAATAAGTTTTTCGCGAATATCTGCCAAAATATGCGAATTAGAGAATTTTTGTTTAGACAAAAAATGAAGATCACCTCGAAATCGACAAAAACGGCTCCTACCATTTTTTCGCAACACCAATTTTTTTCGCAAAAACAGCCGTTGAAAAATCCATAACATACAGATTTTCTGGAACTCCGGAAACGGCTTAAAGATGCAGATGGGCAAAACAATTTTTAATCAAAACGCAAGAAAGATGGTAAAGGAAATTTTTTGGGATCATTGAACACTTGCTAAGGTCTCATTATAAAAAGAATTGTTGATAAGAAAAAAAATTTTCAAAAATATCAATAAATTAATGAGATATACTCAAAATATTGTGAAAAAAAACTTTGACGCTTTTTTTAATATTCTGGAAAAATCAGAATGAACTCAAACTCATATGCAATGATAGGTACGGGTTTTCCCATTCCGATGAACTTTGAATGGAACAATTGGTCCGCCCGCTTATAAGTGAATCCATGAAGATAGCAACATTCTAGCTGTAGAGCGGCAGGTGAAATGAGGGGACTTTTGGGTCCCGTTATCTCGAAAACTATCGACTTTTTAAAAAAAGTTATAAGGACCGTATTTGTAGATTACAAGGCACTCTTCATTTTTTGTTTTAACAAAAATTCTCCAGTTCGCATATTTTGGCAGGTATAAGCGGGAAACCCATTTTTCGGGCCTTGATGGGCTATTTTCAGCTCTTTCCCACCTGTTAATGTTGGTAAACGTTTTTTCGCTCGAAAGCATCCCCGAAGACCTAAGAATTGCGCCACAAGGGAAAACTACCGATTTATTTACAGCTTTGTCCCTTCATTTACTGGACTCATTTTTATGTCGTTTTGACACAACGTAGCATAACTTTTTTATTACTTTTGACCTAGATAAGAAGTACCAGAAATAATTTTACTTATACTCGTATGTAGTTAATGTATAATGTTAAGTATATCTGGAGTCCGAACAGTTTTAGAAGGGGCTGGTATTTAAAGCAGATCAGTTCTGTAATTTTATCCCAATTCTTTACTAAATAAAAAGTCATACCTTTTTAACCAAACAACCAGTTGTACTATTAATCTATTAATTTTTGTCTCTTCTGTTCCTCATGGAATGTCACACATAATAACTAAAGTTAAACAGATCAAGCACATCCTTTCTTCTCGTAATACCAATTAATTTTTCGAGCTAGGTTTTAACCCATGAATTGTTAAAAAAAATATGCTCCTAAACTTGAATCTTAATTCGCCTCTTGCGGGTTTGGTATCACACAAGCATTTTTCTAAGACCTGGAAAGCCGCACGTGTGCATCCCATTTCCAAGAGAAGATCCAAAACTTTCCCTTCTTATTACAAACCCATATATTTAATCTTAGTATTTTGCATGGTATAGACAAAATTATTAACGCCCACATTTTGAAGTATTTTAAAAAAGACAAAATAATACATCACAGACAGTATGAAGTCCGTCACAATAGATCCAATGCAGATCTTTTTTTGTTTCACATAACTAGAACAAGTCTATAAAGTTTTTTGGCGAATCCCAGATCATTGCTTATATATCTAGGCATTTGACCAGTTCTGGCACAATGCACTCATAAACAAATTATTTTCCTACAGTCCTTTATCTCAACACTATTTTTGGCTGTTCATTTTTCTTTAATGAATGTATATTAGTTATTGTGGATGATCATCTCCTTTATATGAATATCCAGCCATATTGGTATTCACGGAAACGAAAGAGCCAACTACCTGACAAATCACCTTAACTATAGCTCCCAAAATCAAGTCAAAATTTTTAGGCCAAATGTTTTTAAACCACTAATAAAAAAATAAACTTAAATATCTCCTAAATTAAATGAAATTTATTGAAAAATAAAAACAAACTGCAGAAAATATATGACATTCTTTCCGCATCTCCCGTCACTCTTTTTCTTGCTAGACGCAAGTAATCTATTTTTCATCGTCTTCTCATTGGACATACATATATTACCCATTCATACCTGATAAAATTCGAAAATCGTTTCCTCTGTCTCTGTCCACTGTGTAACAACCTTTTGACTTTTGGATACCTAATGATTTCGTGTAACAGTTTAATAAGCACCAGAACTCACTTCAATATAGATTACAGCAACAAAAAAGCATTAACAACCCTTAAACAAAAATATCGACAATATTATACTGTTTCTAAAGCACATAAACATAAATCTTATTTAAATTAACCTATAAAAAAAACATTAGAAAAGGGTGCACAGCACTGACCTTCATATGGACCGGCAAAGGGTATCAGATGCGCCGAAACTTAGATTTTTGAGGGAAAAAATGTGTCCGTGCGCTGTGGCGGTAGTCATCGCTTAAGGTTTTAAATCATGCGCAGAACGGACAGGCGGTTTTATTTACACATTTGTCGCCGGACAGTTCCGTACTGGCCGCTTGTGTGAGATTTTTTAGTTTTTGGACTGACTTATTTTGTGATTTGTGATAGAATTTATATATAATTATACATTCTAAACAAACGTTTTATGTAAATTCGTATTGTTGCTTTGACTTACTAGGCAATAATTCAAAAGTAGCTTTATTGGCAGCTTCTTCAATTTTCACCATTTTCTTGATCAGTTTCCATCGAACAAGAATTTGCGATTATTTGACGTTACTTAATTGTCAACAAAGACAAATCAACAAATTCGATTTTTTTAATCTTACAAACTTAAGGTGGAATTATGCAGAAGAATTATGTTAAGTTAAGTTAACGAAAATTAAGGTAATATAAATTAAAACATTTGTGTAAAAACATGCAAATCAATTTAAAAATAATTTAAAAAATAAGCATGCGTAGAGCAAATCACTGTTAATAGGGTTTTTGTGATTTCTATTTCATTGGTGCACTTTCTGGCAACTGTCCGGTAATTTGTTAACTTCTTAAATAAATATTTGTATAAAAAATATATAATTTTGTTATATTTTTTCATAATGCATGAAAAAGATGAGTTTCTGTTAGCCTATTTTATGTTGTTATTGTATGGGAGTTTAATTATTTTAAAAAGGAAACGTTTATTTCATTTTATGTTAAGGTTAAAAAATTAAAATAAGTTAAGAAAGATAAAAGTTGGTTATCTTTTTAACTTAACTTAATTTACCTTAATTTTTTATTTATGTGTATAATTAAAACCATTTGATCACATAATGTTTATCTCTTCTTATGTTACTTTAACTTATTTTAAATTTTAACTTAATTTAATTTTGCCGCATAATCCTAACTTTATTTTATAGATAATGTCGACGATAAAAAAATAATTGATTTGGACTTTTAATGGTGTTTGTAGAAAAAATTGTGTATGATATATGTGCTTAAAGTGATTTTATTTTGTTCGAAGGTATGGAACAAACTTTCCTTTTCACAAAAATAAAATGTCACTTCTGGCACTTATATCATAAATAACTATTTTAGGTTGCTTTCCTATCTGGCGAGAAAACCTAACGAATATTTTTTGACAGAAAAATCCAACGCAGCAATATAGAATCATTGACTTTTAATAAGACAATGATAGAACATAGAACATATCGTCAATTTTGGCTTGTGATTTCCCAATGTCCAAGTAGAATTAACATTCTACTAAAAAAATTACGCAACGGTAATAAAAATATGGTGATAACCTTAAATCTAAATCTAAGATGTTGTTTCACTATGGTAGTACATCATTTATTTGTCGATCCTAGAATGAGAATGTGTAGTTGAGTTGTGCACTTTGCAGTGCTTTTACCTTTTGGGGTGAAGAACCTACGTGGCCGCTCTTCAAAGCGTGAAATGGGTCAAACTCGCTGAATTACCGGCAGAAAATCACGAGTCTAATGGTGCCCACCGACATTCAGATCTATCGTATGATTGGTTTGACGTGGTCCTAGTACGCGGTGTATGTCGATCGGTCTGAGTGGATTCTTTGTAAGGTAATTTGGATTTTATATGATAAACAGGGCGGGCCAAAAGTCACATTACCATTTTAAACTGAAGTAATCTTTCTATTTTTAATCATTTCATAAATTTATTTTTACCATTATAATGTACAGGGTTACTCATTTTAAAGTAAACAGGGCTTTATTTTTGAACTTCCCTGTACTTTTTTAAAAAACGAATATAGCCATTTCGTGTATTTTTTCCGTGGAATTCAATAATCTAATCAGAAAAACATTTGAAACAAAAACAAAAAGTTACAGCACGAGTAACGTATTTTTTAAATGCAATAGCCCGTATATTTTTATATCAATAGAGATTTTCACGAGGAATTCGGTGATATAGGGGTTGCTGGGTTTATTTCCTGCGGATCTGCTGCAATTGTCTAAAAACTGCATGGTACTATAAGGATAGTTTTACCTAAAAAAACATGGCTGCCACAGGTCACAGGTGCTTATTTGTCAAACGCAAAATTTTAAAAATACGTTTATTACTTCTTGAAGTAGTTTTATAATGAGGTTTTTATCAGAAGAACGGCTTCAAATTATATTATATGCTAAAAATGATATGATATATCTATTTCTAAACCAAGCAGCAAAATTACAATAAACGGAAAAAATTAAAATACAATACGAGATAAAATATGGTGGTAATAAGAACAGTTATAACAAAAAATTATAATATTACTAATAATTTAAATGTTCTATATGACCCCCGTTATTTTCGAAACATGATCTATAACCCCTCCTTAGCCTTTCTAAACTCGCCGATATTATTTAAGGTTCTTGGTTAAGACGATTAACTTCATTTACAATTTTTTCTCTCATTTCTTCCGTGTTTGTGTTTCCATTTTGGTAAACGACATTCTTCAAGTGACCAAAATTGTAATATCTGGAGGTCATCTAAAAGTGCCATAACGTCCAATCCACTGATTGTACCGGCGATTGAGATAGTGCACAACTTGACGAACAGCATGGGGCGGCGCTCCGTCTTGTTGCCAAATTATCTTGCGATACGTTTCGAGTGGCAATTCTTCTAAAATGTCCTCAATATCGTTTTCAAGAAGATTGAGATATGTTTCTCCAGTTAAGGATCCCTCATAGAATATTGGCCTGACAATTCTATTGTTAAGCACACCACACCAGACATGAAGAGAAGACCTCCCTTGGTATTTAATCTCTTAAAATTTCCTGGGATTTTGTCTTGCCCAGCGGTGCGTATTGTGTCGGTTAAACATTCCCGATGTAGTGAACGTAGCTTCATCCGTCCAAAGAATCGTTTGAAACAGGGTATGATCGTTATCTTGTTCATGGATTAAAATTTGGGAAACAAATTAAAAGCGAAGTTCCTTTTGTTCACGTGTTAAATGCTGCATTGGAAGAACGTGATATGGAAGATACTTAAAATATTTCACTGTTCTCTGAACCGTTGCGTTTATAATAGAGAGTTATAATCTGAAGCCGTTCTTCTGATGAAAACCTCATTATAAAACGACTCCAAAAAGTAATAAACGTATTTTTAAAATTCTAGACTTTGACAAATAAGCACCTGTGACCTGTGGCAGCCAGGTTTTTTCAGGTGAAACTATTCTTATAGTATCATGCAGTTTTTAAAAAATTGCAGCAGAACCGCAGGAAATAAACCCAGCAACCCCTATAACACCGAATTCCTCGTGAAAATCTCTATCTATTGATATGTGCTGTAACCCTTTATTTTTGTTTCAAATGTTTTTCTGATTAGATTATTGATTTCTACGGAAAAAAAATACACGAAGTGGCTATATTCGTTTTTTAAAAAAGTACAGGGAACTTCAAAAATTAAGCCCTGTTTACTTTAAAATGAATAACCCTGTACAGGGTCATCAAATAAGGACTAAACAGGACAATATTTGTTTTATATTAAAAAATCATGTATAATATCCTTCTTGTGTATTTTTCCCATAAGCGTTTAATACTTAATGAAGGCGTTTTTTTTTGCCAAGTGGTAATAGTTTTCTTTATTTGGCCAAGTTTAAATAAATAAGATATATAATCTTATAAATACCAAATATAACAATATTCTAAAATTAAATAAATAACTTAATCTATATTTAAACATTATAAACTTCATCAAGTCCTAGGTCTTCCTGGATTGTTCCTAGGACCGATGCTGCATTACCCCGTTGCACAAGCTAAACCAATTCTTTGGATGATGAAACTTCGAGATTTTTTGCATTGTATTTTTTGCAAATTTCATTAATAAAACCCTTAGCCTCATCACCCAAAGGACCAGCAAAAGGAATGAAGATAAAGCGTTCTTCAAGCTCTTTATATTTCAGATGTTTTATTCTCGGCAATACGAGCAGCCGCACCCCTAAAAATTAGAAGTTTTGTCCAGATAGGATTTTGCAAGTGTATGGCTGCAAGTAGCGTCCCAAAGTAATTGTTTTCCATATTTCCAGGGAATTAAGGTCATTCCATCTACCCGTTTTCCATCGCTTCTGCAAACTCCAAGAGGCTCTAATACAGAAGGATTTTCAGCTAAAATCAGAGCTCTTTTGATAATGTCATTTATCTGACTGTGTCTAGAAGAACGCCCTGCGCTTTTTTTGCAGCTTAACCCATGTAGGCCATAAATATCAGCATTTTCGCCGCAAACGCAGGTGTGTTCTCCACACACAGGCAGACCAAGTCTGAGAGCGATGGAAATATGGAATGTTTTGTTGTCTAACAAATTTCCCAAGGACGAAGATGGAAGTGCGTTAATCCAAGCATTACTTTCAGGGGCCTGGAGAGCAAGTAGACGTGCCTTATCTTCACTTGTCTGGCACATGTTTGTAATATATTTGTGACAAGCTTGACAAATCATAAAGTCAAAATCTTTCTGTTTTTTTTTTGGTAATTCTTGTGGTTGTTTTGAAGATTTCATACAGATAACCATTTGCAAGACAATTGCTGAAATCATTATCTACTGTCGCAAGAATATAGGAAGGTAAAATTTTGGAAAGTAAACCTGACACGTCATTGATTGAACCTAAAAAGGCAGAAATAGACAGGGTGGATGTATCTCTTATTCCAAGACCTCCAAATTTTACTGGAAGAGTGCTTTGTAACCAAGAATTTAATTTAATATCACAATTTGTTATGTCTTGAACTAAACTTTGTAATACATTATCAAAATTACAAAGTAATTCTGGAGATTTCCAACAAGGTGAACATCTTAACAAATAAGGAATATTTTAGTAAATAATAGGAAATATGTGAGTCTATAAATTTTAATTTGGTGCTAAGAGATTTTAAAAATTCTGTCTTTTTATTAATTGAGTATTCAATTTCATTTGACGAAAAAGCACTTCCTAATAAATTAAAATTTGAAATGGGAATTACTGACAGATTAGGAACAACACTTAAAAAATTTGATAGTATATTGGAATGATCTTTAGATAAAACAGTTAATTCACACTTATCAAAATTTAAATTTAAACCCAAATCTTTACTTCCTTTGATTATTTTATGAAAATTATCTAAAACCGATTTTGGGTTTCCAGCAAGTGTACCGTCATCTAGATACCAAAGATTTATTTCTGTATTTAATGATAAAATAAGTGGATGAATTGCTAAACTAAAAGAGCTGGTCCAAGAGGATCTCCTTGTTGGACACCTCTTTGAGAAAAAATATGTTGATCACCGTAAGAAAGTAAACTCGGATTATCATAACATTGGGCTATAAATGGTTTTTTATATATATTATATATATTTATATATATATATATATATATATATATATATATATATATATATATATACATGTAACAACAAATATCTATTATTAGTGATATTATGTCATAAATTAAAAAAAAAATATTCTTAGAATGTCGGCTATTTTGAAAGAACAATTTAGATAATTTTAATTTTATTTCTTAATTTTGTTTTAAATAATTTTAACGTTTCTAAATCTTAAAAACTGTTACCGATTTTAGATCGATCGATCGAAAGGATCAATCGACCTTCTGCGTGCATAAGTATACACTGAGATCGGGAAAAAAATCAAAAAAATATTTTTTGATAAAACTTTAAAATCTGCAGAATTCTGGGGGATCATTTTTTCACGATTATAATACTTATCACGTGTGGAAAATAAAAATATTAATTTTATTATTATTATAACTTTTTATCCCAAAATGGTTGATAAAAAATTCCTTCAGTACTCTGCATATAATAGGAAAATTTGCCAGTTCGTACTAGCGGGCCGTTTTAGCATGCAACATCAATAAATAACTCGATTGTACTGATGCAGTTGTAAACGTACCATGTACCATCATGCCATGGGTCGGTCCGCCGTCCTACCATGAATGCTGCAGCAAGTTCAGTTGAGATAGGTCTGGGAGAACGTTGACCCATAACTAACCTATAACTTTCTATAGAATTAATGTTTAAGGAATACAAATTATGGCAAAACTCATACAGGTGATTTCCAAGTTAATACTTTTTTAAACTGTGTATTAAACATATTAAAATAATTATTTTTTTTAATACCGGGTTTAAATTACCACAAAGTTAGAAGATATAAATATACTTAAAAACGGTATTGGGTGTTTGCAGGACGATTAGAGACTTTAAATTTTGTTTATTATCTTTTAATTCCTTTGTACTCCCAGTTAGTTGTTAAATTTAATATGATGCGGAATTAGTAACACTCCGCTGCATTTTGATACTTTATAGTAGAAAAATTATTTGGCTATTCTCCAAAATATAGAAAAATAAATGCCTATTTTAAATTTTGAATGAATTGTTTTATATGGTGTAAAGGGATAATCCATAACTGCGACAAAATATAAAAAAAAATATTTTAAAAAATCTTATTTTTACATATTTGCTATCATGGAAGTATACGCTGATAAAATTTTGAAGGCATTCCGAGCCGTACTTTTTGTGTGAAGGTTTTTCTTTGTCCTCCGAACAATACGAACATGTTTACTTAATATTCAGTAATTTTTCAGTGTTGAATATGTTTGGTTCTATTTGTTTTATTGCATTTTTTTGCCTGGAGTTCGCAGACGCGCTAATTTTATTCAACTTTCCGAGTTTCAGAGGGGTCAGATAATCGGGTTACGTGATTCCGAATTTTCTTTTAGAGAAATCGCTAATCGGGTAAATCGAAACGAAGCTACAGTAATGAGATGTTGTCGAGCGTGTTTCTAAGAAGGCCGAAATCGACGAGTTAGAGGTACTGGATGCCAAAGACAGACTACAGAGCGACAGGATTGTTATTTGAGGCAACTAAAATTTAAAAATCGATTTTCCACAACGGCAGTTGCGAACCAGTGGTTTGATGCTGTTGGAAGGGCAATAACAATAGAGAGGTCTTTTGGACTGTTTTCTTACCGTCTCCATCTTGTACTACCTCTGACCCCTCAGCATCGTCGGCAACGATTGGTATGGAATAGGGAGAGACTTTAATGAAATATGGAATGGAACTCAGCCGTGTTCAGCAATAAGTCCAGATTCTGTTTGGGCACCCATAATGGCCGTGCAAGAGTAAGGAGAAGACGTGATGAAAGACGAAACATCGAATTTTCCATCGAACGACATATTCATCGCAATGTGGGTGTTATGGTATGGGGTGCTATTGCTTACAGCAGCAAGTCATGATTAGTATTCATTCGAGGTAGCATGGCTGACTTGCGCTATATCCACGAAGTTTTACAACCACATCTGCTTTCCTTTTTGGAAACATTGCAGGATTCACTTTTTCAGCAGGACAATGCACGACTTCATGTCGCACGTGTTAGTTTAGACTTTTTAGAAGCGTCCGGTGTAAATCTGGTTTAGTGACCTCCTCGATCTCCAGACCTTTTCCCTATCGAACATCTATGGGATATGATGAAAGAAAGTTTCAAAACTCAACGCACCCTCCACAAACATTGGAGGCTCTACGAAACCAAATTTAGATGGCCTAGGATACAATACACCAAAAAGACATCAATCACCTAATCCAATCAATGCCGCGACGACTTAAGGAATATGTAGCGAACAGAGAAGCCTCGACACATTATTAACAATAAGGTGGCATATCTCAGCTATTTTGAGAAATTTCCAGTACAAATTTTAATCATTTTCTATTTATCAGTAAAAAGCAAAAAATTGTAAGAGTATGCTTAAAATTACAGCACTCCTACTCGGTGTTACATTTTCTATGAAACTTAGTATATTTTGTAAATTTTTATTAAGTTTATTTATTTCAAATAAAGTGATACAGTATTTGTATGTTTTTAGGATAGGTCCCGGGTATAAACTGAAACTTTTGATCAAAATCAAATTTTTGTTTATATCTCCTTTATTATTTATCTCATTAAAAATATTTCTATAAGTTTTTATATGGGCAATTTCAAAAGCTTTATTTCTTGTTTTATAAATTTTTTTGTATTTTCTTTAGTTTATAAAATAATAATTATTTTGTTTTAAATTTCAATATCTCAAAAACTATAAAAGCTATACGAAATTTTAATTAACAAAAATTATGTTTTTCTACAAGATCTTTAATTTAAGCTATGTAACTTTTTTGTATAAATTTAATACTTTTTGAGATTTTTTTTTATCTTGGGACAGTCCACGAAGGCTGATGCCTAAGTACTAACGTACCGTGGGTGTCTTCAGTGTGGTGAGAGGGAGTTTTTTCACACGGGACTTAAATTTTTGGAGATTGGGAGGAGAAGGAAAAACTTCTGCGGTTCCATAGTCTTGACACTCTAGGGATGAAGGAACGAAGAAAGCGGGAAGTTCGGGGCCTCTCTAACTGAACTGTAAAAGGATGCATAAAAGTCCTCTGAGCAGAAGCCGTGAAAATACCTATAGAAGAGCGACAGATCCCCTACAGCTCGACGGTGGGCAAGAAGAGGAAGCCTTTCTGTGAGCGTTGGATCATTAATAAGACGAACGGCTCTTCTTTGAATGGAGTCCAGAATGCTAAGTGTTGTAGGGCCCATTCCCCGACAGAGAACAAAATTCTAAAGTGGGTCTGATTTGGGATACATACAGAGTGTACAGATTAGAAAGAGAAATATTTTCTGGCTCGGAAAAAAATCAATTTTTTTTTGAAGCCCAAAGCTATGTATAAAATGTGTTTGTGCCAGTTGAGGTTATTCTCAAAAGTAACGCCGACAGATTAAACATCTTTGTTCTGCAGAACTTGACCGCTCATATGGGGGATGAGCATTTGCAGACTTTTTCCGACAGCGAAAGACTTGTTTTCAGGCATTAAATTGAACAAGATTTTTGGCGCCCCAATCCAAGATAAGTTTGAGGTCTTGTGAAAGAGATATCTGCATTGACCTGCGCTTGTTTTCAAGATCAGGATTATACGGTGGCTTAAGAAATTGAATACTAGAGTAGAGGGTACTATCGTCAGCAAAACTATGAATGGGATTGATTGTGGAAGAGAAAGATCGTTAATGTGTAGAAGAAACAGCGTGGGTGCCAACTGAGCCCGGGGGCATCCCAGCATTAATTTTAGAAGTGGGGAATGACCATCTACATAACTGATATACGTCGATTAAAAAAGGAAACTGGAAAGCCAAGAGCAAAGCTTAGGTGGAAGACCGTAAGAAGGAAGTTTGTTAAGAAGCCCATCATGCCAGACCTGATCAAAGAAGCTTGCTGGATATGTCAAGAGCAACGATCTGGGATTCCCCAAAAAACTCAAGGGACTTGTTCCAGGTGGAACAAAGGAAGAAGATCAGCTGTGGATCTACTGTGACGGAATCCATATTGTCTATCATGTAAACCTTATGTTTTTCCATATCTTTAAGATTTGGGAATTAATGAATTTGTCCATTACTTTGCAAAAATTATAAGAAGAGATATAGGTCTATAGTTAAGGTAGACTTTTGGACCCTTTTTTTGGGGGGACAGGTTCCACGTGAGCTTTCCAACTCTCGGGAAAATGCCCGTGTCTAAGAGATTCGAAAGAGGCGAGTTAAGATGGGTGCAAGCTCGGGAGCACATTTTTAAGACGATTGCTGGTATGCCATCCAGCCCAGACGATTTTTAGTATTAAGAGAAGAAAAATCGCTTGATCTGTTTGACTTTAAAAATTATATCGGACATTTTAGGGAAACGGGGACAACTGTTGGAAGGGGAAGATTAATAGGAGGATCAAGCGTAAATTGGCAGCAAATTGATTGGAAACAGTTCGGCTTTTCCTTTGGGGTAGAGACAATTCCATCTTCAGAGATTAGGGTGGAAAAGAATTCGTGCAAAAGTTCTGACTAATATTTTTGGCAAAGGACCAGGCTTTACTGCCATTTGAGCAAGAGAAACTTTATCTTTTATTCGATTGTTAAAACGGTCTTTTGCTTTTGAGATAGTCGATTATATGGGTTTTGAAGAAACTTTTTGTGGGC
The DNA here is from genome assembly GCA_019359885.1 of Listronotus oregonensis. Classification (NCBI taxonomy): domain Eukaryota; kingdom Metazoa; phylum Arthropoda; class Insecta; order Coleoptera; family Curculionidae; genus Listronotus; species Listronotus oregonensis. Next base: position 2,088 of record JAHBCN010005816.1, on the reverse strand, counting down.
TTGAATTTTTAAAAGTCTGGCTTTGTAAGGTTTAGAAAACCACAGTTTTATTTAAGTTATGGGGTTCTTTTAGTGGGGGAATAAGGTCTCAATGCCTAGTTGAATTGTTTCGGTAATTTGTTTACATATTTCGGAAGGATCGAAAGTAGAAAATCAGGGATCCCAAGGGTAGCTGGAAAAAAAATCTCTCCGACCATCCCAGTCGGCCGAATTGTAGTGCCAGACGGTTCGTGGCGGCATGCTTTCAGTTGTTGAGTGGAGTAAGATACGGTGATCAAACCATGGTCAGAGGCCGGGGAGCAGTTACTGTTGCGAGTTCGGGGTGGAAGTAAAAAGAAAATATAGGGGGTTAGAATTATGGGTGGGAACCCTAAGAAAGTAGGTAGGTTCCATAATTAGATTGGTGAGCGAGTTGCTGATTGCGAAATTTTCTGCTGCTCTGCCTTGTGTGTCAGTTTTTGTGGATCCTAGCCAATCCTTATTATGAAAATTAAAATCCCCGAGAACGATTACTTCGGCCAATGGAAACTGGGAAATAATATTGTCGATCTTTATTGAAAGGAAATCAAAGAGCTCGTTGTAGGAATTGTCGGGCGGAGACCGGTATATAAGCAGATAAATTTGGGAGAAGATCTGAAAGAAAGTTTAACCAAAGAATATCGGTACCCGATTCGAGGTTAGAAACCCCAGCACAAGCCAGGTCGTTGCGAACGTAAGCACAAACGCCGCCATGGGGTCGAAAAGATGAAATGAGTTCATAACCTGGGAAAAGGAGGTGGTTGGTTGCTGTTTTGGGACTTACTTGGGTTTCGGTGGAAATAGTATGTGGGGTTTGGAGGATTGAAGATAATGGTGAACAGAGTTTACGTTGGAGTTAAGCCCACATATATTTGTAAGGATATTATACTTTTCGATGGTGGCCCCCAAATGTACCCCGCCCGGAGAACCGAATGGGAGGGTATTTTACCTCCGGATAACTTTACGTTTGGGTGTGCCATCATCATTATTTCAAAATTTTAGTAGAGTGGAAAAAAAAGAGAAAGAAAAAGAAAAAGAAAGAGGAGGAAGAAGGAAAACTAAAAGAGGAAGAAGGAAATCTGACTCACCGCCCAGAACTCGAAACGTCCTGAGACTTTACGAGTCCTTTAAAGGACAAGTGGGGTGGTACCGCCTCTGGCGGGGAAAGCTCCTCTACCACCTACTTTAATTAAAAAATCAAATTTTTAAGACTATTTTAAGGTATAACTCAAGTTTTTTACCTTATTTTTTCTCCAATAAAAGGTTTTTGTAAACCTTTTTTTTTATTTAATAATTTTAATCTTTGATTTACATCCCACTCCTGTCGTAGCTCATTTATTTTCACTGTAAAATTTTCATTTTTTAGAGTTACCTTTTTTAAACCACGGTGATTTCAGAAAAAAATTTTGGTTATAAGGGGTCGCAAAGGGACGTCACGATGGTGCATTTTTTAAATGAAACACTGTGTATTTTTTTTTTTATTTAGTACCTTTTGTAAATCTTCCTCTAAAATTTTTAAATCGGTTCAGTAACAGAGAAAAAAAAAAAAAAATAAAAAAAAGTTTTGCACCATTTAAAAAATGAATAAAAAAATTCTTATTAAAGAATTAAAAAGGAATTATTGGGGTTTTATCGCTTGGGGTTTGGGGTTAATTTAACTGCTTCCAAAATTTGGTCAAACTCTTCAAATTTTAAAAACTTTATTTTTCTTATTTTAAATACGAGCCCCTGTATTTTTTTGGGCGTTGGATGTAAATTAAAAAAAAAAAATTTTTCTAATTTTTAAACCCCATCGAAATTTCTGAAAATTAAAAGTTTTGTTGAAAAAACATTTTTTCATGTATTTTAATAGTAATACCATTGAATAAAATGATAGGGGCTATGAAAATCAATTTATTGACATTAAAGTTTCCAATAACGTTAATTATTACCTAGAAATTGGTTGAACTTACATAAATGTTAGCCGAAAGTATTAAAAATTAAAAATTAGGTTTATTTAACATTTAAAGGTTTTTTTTAAAGATTTTATTTCAATTAATAAATAATAATTATTTACTCAATTTTTATAAT